>JAHBCN010001112.1:0-131215 GCA_019359885.1 Listronotus oregonensis
GTTTACACTTTTCACTTGCGAGAGGTGCTGCTTGTCGGTAGTACATATTTTATTTAGTCTCCCATTGCATTGCCTTTTCTGATCGAATTCCTTGTTTTTTCTTAAAGCATGCTTCTATTTTTTAAGAACTTTGCTTGCCAGTGAATTTGATTTTGTTAGTTTATTTAGAATTTCCTTTTCAGCGCGTATTACCGATGTCAGCAGTAAACATCTCTTTTAAAAGGTCTGTTTGTTATTCAGAAATAGTGTACACTATTTTTACATAGCGCACTTATCAAAGTGTATTATGACTAGGTGTGTACAAAAAGTGTAAACTATTTCTTAATAAAAAAAACAGACCTAAAATATCTGCTCAACTTTTTTTTATTAATACTATGAATATTCTAACAAAAAAAATAAATAAAACAAATTAGTGCAAAGATACTTTAAAAATTATTCTACAAAAGAATGTTTGCTCCTTAGAGTGAAAAAAGGTTCTTGATGTTTAGTTTTATTTTAAAAACGTCGTTGTCTTTTAAATAAACTAAAAAATGATTCAAAAAACCAATAAACGATTATCAAATTTATTTAAAGAATAATTTTGGTTTGTTTAAGAATATTTACATTCTTCTGTCAATATTTAAAGAATGGTTTATGTAACGGAGGAAAAGATGAAGATAAAATGCTGCTGTAATTAAGAAACAACTAACCTTACATTGTTGAAAAAATATTTTGGTTTCATTTTAAAATGTTGATCATATCATCAAAGAAAAAGTAAAGAGCTATAATTTAAAAAACTGCCTAACTTGTTAAATTTTCGAGGAAAGTTAAAATGCAAACCTACAGTTCTTTTTACCCTCTATAGAGATCTACTACAAAAGCATATATGTCAAAGTAAAAACATGTATTAAATGTTATTTTTCCGTTTCCAAGTTCCAGGGAATTAACCCTAAGCACGGGCATCCCGGTAACCGTATGAGATATAAAATTAACTTAAATCCATTACGATAACATTAAAATAATTTAAATATGTCTGAAATATTCGACAACAATTGACATTTTATTTTTCTCCTAAATTTTGGTATTACATTTAACAAAAACAACAGCGCTAACATTTTTTGAGTCGGATACCATTATAATTTATTTTATATCCTATGGGCTTCCATAACAGCTCATTATTAGAAAAAAATATTAAAAGTTTGTACAAATATTAATTTAGTTGTTTTGCACATTAAAAAAAACCTATTGACTAATATTACATATTAATGATTTTAATTACGGACGGTGTTTTCAACCTTAAAAATTCTGGGATTATGGTCGGTAGTCTCATTGGATGGCGTCTCCAGGATTTTCAAAAATTTTTATATATAAAGTAAGACATGGGACCCACACCAAATATACATTAGATGCTATTGGCTTCGAGGAAAACACTTAGGTAAAAAAAAAATAATTTTAAAATTTGCGACAAAACGTTTTTTTTTTGGGCCTCCCAGGGAAAAATTGGACTTTCAAAAACATATCCTTTTTTTTAAATTTCGTAAAATTATATAGATTTTTTTTTCTAAAAACAATAGCCAGTTAATTTTTTTTAATTAACAATTTTCTTTTTTTATCTAATTTCAAGAAAAATGCAGATATTTTTGTGAAATTGAAGCCAATAGCATCTGGCATATATTTGGTGTGGGGCCCAAGTTTTACTTTTTAGATTAAAAATTTTAAAAAACCTAAAGACCCTAATGCTGGGTAGTCCTGAGTTCCATGATTTAATTCTGATCTCAAAAAATTTGAACTACTTGTCTAACTTCTTTTATTATGTCTACTGCCGTTTTGAAATCTCTTCTGGACCTATGTATTTCTAGTAATTTAATAAAACATTTGAATTTAACTTAACCTAGAAATCAAGTATTTTTGGGCTAAAAATATATCATGTAAAGTAATATCTCTACCCATCATTCTAGTTTATTTCATTTTTTACCACTTTAGATTGATTTTCAATGCCTTTTTTGTATTGTATTTATTGGTAGCGTACTAATAAGTGAAATAACCTTTAATTTGTTTAGTTCTGATTAGCTTTAAAACGCACATCAATTCTAATGCATTTCAGTCCTCAGATATAAATATAGTATTAATACACCTATTTTTTATGTAACATAATCTTCTCGTGTTGATCTAATTTTATTTAACCTAAACTCCTAGAGAATTAAATTATTTCCACTTTTA
This sequence comes from Listronotus oregonensis, assembly GCA_019359885.1. Taxonomy (NCBI): domain Eukaryota; kingdom Metazoa; phylum Arthropoda; class Insecta; order Coleoptera; family Curculionidae; genus Listronotus; species Listronotus oregonensis. The sequence goes on from JAHBCN010001112.1 coordinate 2,200, forward strand.
TCTCTTATCACCTTATAAATATAAAACAGGTATTATCAAAAAGTAGAAAATAAACAGGTAAAGTTTAATGTTTATATCAACAAATGTCTCTTTAAGATAGTACAATCTTGGTTTCTATTGTATTTAAAACAGCATTTTAAAACTTAATTTTAAATTGCACTTTTAAGAAAAGTTTATTTACGAGACAGAAAATACATATAAGATCTAGAGGTTTCAGAGGTTATTAGTAATATGTATTAAAACAGAATATCCACTAAAATTTTTCAATTGCGCCTTTTTTGAGGTGTCTGTAAACCTAACCATAACTGACTTTATTAATCCAGTGTCTAACACTGGATTAATAAAGTTAGTTGTGGTTAGTTGTGGTTAGTTAGACATCGGCCCGTACAAATACTTTCTTAAACAACATGACTGAAATTTTGCATCTCCTCATAAAAATATTAGCTTAAGGTAAAGTTAACCAATAAGACAATAAAGGGTTATCTTTTTCAGAGGAGAGTTATTTTATCAACTTTCTTTATCATGTAGGAAAAGTTTTCTATATTTTATCTAGATTGAAAACAGGTTTTTTTACTTTTTTTCTAAAATATAAGCGAAATCCTAAAGACTGTCTTTCATACTTGATTTCGAATTTTTCAGAGAAAATATAAATAACCTATTTGTTGTTTAGAACGGAAAAATGCATTATTTTTTTACAGCTTTCTTTCTTGAGGGAGTCATTAATGTATCTACAGGTATCTAGGTGCATATTAAATTTTAATAACACGCCTTTCTGAGGAACAACAAATTTACACGTATTTTTGAGGGACGGAAACATTAAATTTTTGTTATATCTCCCTCCAGAGAAATTAACTTCTGACCTTAAGTCCTCTTATTTGATTTGAAAAGGTTGGCAATTTCTTTTGAGCTGGTGTGTAAATGTAGACGACAAATTACTATATACATTCGAATAATGCTCTGTCTATAATCTAAAATAAGAGCATAAAACATATTTTATAGGAAGAAAGTCATTTCTAGAATGACTAGCCTAATGCTAGGTATTTGTCCATTAAAATAGGTAATTTTTTATGCTTGCCTTCTGTGATAATACACTATTGTTTTCAGACTAGTCTGGCAAACTTTGAAAGAAAACCGAAATAGCTTGTCAACGATTTAAATTTATAAATTTATTTTACACTAAAAACGTGTACTTGTACTTATGAAGTATCTGTTTAAGAAAACTGTGAATCTGTTCTAGTCTTTGGTGACGTTATAGTCCAGAAAACGAAGCTAGAAAAAGTACAAAACCTCGCAATTTTTTCAAAATGCATAGATTTGCATGAAAATTTGGGATTAAGCTTAACTTACCCTGGCGCTCTTTATTTTTTAGGGGTGAAAACTACCCTTTATTGCTGAAACCTATTAAATTATACATTAAAGCTTAAGTTGAGTAAAATTTTACTCAAGTAAGTTGTAAAAGTAGTATTTTAATTTTTTAAAACATTATTTAAAATATTTCAGCTCTTTAAGATCAACTCCTATTATGATTTAAAAAAATATTCATATTTATAAAATTAATATACTATCACAGTGTTTTGCATAAAAATCTGGGATTGAGCTTAACTTCACACTTAACTCTTCACAATCTCCATTATGCTGAAGGTAGCTTTTTATTTTTTAGGGGTGAAAACTACCCCTTATTGCAAAAACTTTTGTATTAAAGCTTAAGTCACATAAAATTAGGCTCATATAAATTGAAAAATAAGTATTTAATTCTTTGAAACATTATTTAATATATTTTAACCCTTGAAAATCAACCCTTATTAGGATTTTTTTAAAAATGCACCGAATCGCTTTTAAAATGCTCCAAATTGGTTTTTTAAGCATAACTCCTTAATTTTCGTCATACAGTAAATTTTAAAAAAGCAAAATGTTTGTAATTTAAAAAACTACAATTTGATACTCTGGTAGTTTTTGCGTATCTCTCTTAGTTTTTGAGTTATTTTGAAGAAAAGGTCATTTTTTATGAAAATTCTAAAATTTGACTTTCACTTGCAGCCCCATTTTTTTCAAAATTAATCAATTTAATTTGGTAAAAGATTTATTTATGATACATAGATAAAGTGAATTAAAAAAGGGCTACGACTCATTTTAATTAGGGTGGTAGTTAGGGTGTTGTTTTCGAAAATTTTTGTACTCAAAAAATTTTGGTCTAACCTTATTTTAATCAGAACTCACTTAATTTTTATGATATATACCTTTTTTTAAAGAAACGACTTTGCAAATGCTTCAAAAAACTTATTATTTATTTTCCTCGAAAAATACGCAGATTTTGCCTTTGAAACTCTGAAATTTTGTGTTTGATGAATAACAGCTAACCTTTAACTAACCACAACTTGGTTTGTATTTATTCGTTTTTGTAAAAGCTACAATTTTGTTATTTACAGTTTTTTGATAAAATGCATACTTACCAAGATATTTCCAAAAAACCGATTTAAAACGTTGATTTTCTCGACGAAAAACACTTTCGATCACGAATAACTCAAAAATATGCATTTTACAAAAAAAAATACATGGAACATTTTTTGCTTAGAAATCATTTTTCTATCGATTCCTGTGGTCAAAATATTTAAAAAATTCCACCCCTGAGATGGTTTGGCAACCACCCCCAAGATAAATGCGCCCTTCGGCATGATATAGATTTTAATCCTTGGACTATTCCCTTCCTACTGTCAAAATTTCAAGTCATTCTATGCATATTGAAAAAATTGAGAGGCAAAATGGTTTATTTCCTGGACTATTAATGGCTGTCGTTTCCAGAGAAAATCAAATAAATTCATAAGTGGGATCTAATTAAATATAACTTTTGCATCATAAAAGATGTTCTGCCAATATGACTTTGATAAACAGTCTTTATGTTTGGAAGCAGTTTTGTTAGTTGTATTAAAGAAGATTTTTTGATGTTATCTTTTTATGATTAATTAAACTTTTTATGTCTTTTTATTAAAATAATTATCTCAGGTTATATGTCTAGGATTTCATTAGAATTTTTAAGACGAAACCAGATTAAGTTGAGTTATTTGTTTTATTTTTAGGTGTTAAACCCAATAATTACACTTTTTTAATAAACCCGGCCCAATTATAATGAAATTATTTAAGGCAAAGTTTATTAAAAAGCCAACTCGTTCCCTGAATTAATAAACTATGATACAACCATCGATCATCAAAACATTTTTTATTTATATTTTAACGGCTCATTATAAATAAATCAAATAAGTAACAGACTAAGCATTTTAAAAATATAAAGCTGTGAATGCGTATTTAATTATATTCTGAAGAATTTCTATATTGTTCTACTTATCTTTATAGTATCGAATTAAAAGAAATGCAATTCCAACGAATATGATACGTAAAATGTATAAGACTTTTGACCTGGTATAACCTTCCAGCTGCTTATTAAATACACAATCATTTATTCTAAGAATAAGCGAATATTTTTTGTCCATTTATTAACTGTTTGATATTATTTTCAAAAATGATTTGTGTTCATTATTTTATATCAAGAAATGATAGACATAGCGAATACTAGGCATATCTTTTAAAATTATGTGTTGGTTATTAATATTTCGTTACTGTAGCATGTAGAGGCTCATCTAACAAGGAGTGAAAAGGACCACATTTGTGGCTCTCCTTATTAAAAAAATGTCAAATAGCCATCCTATATCTTGTATGTGAATTCCGATGACTTCCAGTTTCACCGCAAACCATTTGTCAAATTTTGACAGCTCTGAAAAAGAAATTGATAAGAAACCAAAGGTGCAAAAAAACGGTTTAATTGAATAAAAGCTTTTTTTCTTAATACTTTTTCGAGGAAAAATTATTCCTTATAAACTAAGTATTTTTACTAATAGAGTTAAGTCAAACGTCCCATTTGAAAAAATGGAGTATTCTTATTTAAAAATTTCATAACGCGATGAAATTAAGCGTAAAGCATTTACAAGGTGTTTTTTATTTTTGTTAATTTAATTGGCATCGAAATATAAAATTTTGGCCCATCATGACCACCTAGATCAAAAAAAAAGTTTATTTTTTTAAAACAGTCAAAATTCGGCGGTCCGTTTTGATATAAAGGATTTCGTATACATTTTAAATAATAACAAAACTTATTTAATTCATATAAAATTTTGCGACTTTAATTCGAAAACAGAAAAAGCGTTTAGTGTTGATTAAAATAAAATACCTATTTCCTGGAAGAAGGTTTTTAGTTATTGTTACCTTTTTCTGTTTGGAATTTAAATCGCCAATTTCTTACTTGAATTAAATTAATTATGTTGTTACTAAAAATGAATAAGAAATCTTTTTTATTGATACGTATAGAAAAAACTGACACTCTTTTAAAAATCATTTGAAATAAGGTGTTCCGATCGTTTCTTTTCTTAATATCATATATTAAGTCATGTACGTTTAAAATAAGGCCACTATATTTCAAACAGTTAAAACATAATGCTACCTAAAATAAAAAATATTTAGTCCTAAAATCTATATATTAAACAGTATTTTTTCGCTCAGCAATTTAACAAGATAGAGGTAAACCCATTTAAACTGGGTTTCCAGTGCGCGCCACCGTTTCGCAAGAATCACTAGTGAAGTACCTGTTTCAAGCAACAAATTTCCACAGATAGTCCAGGAAACGAACCATGTTGCCTAGCAATTTTTTCAAAATGCATAGAATAACTTAAAATTTTGACAGTAGATAGGGAATAAGGAATAAAATCTATATATCGATAAGTATGCATTTTATTGAAAAAAACTGTAAATAACAAAATTGTAGCGTTTAAAAAAAAGAATAAAATGTTTTTTTTTTGTAATTGCTGTGGGACCAATACAAACCAAGTTATGGTTTAGTAAAAGTTAGCTGTTATTCATCAAACACAGAATTTTAGAGTTTCAAAGGCAAATAACGCAAAATCTACGTATTTTTTGAGGAAAACTAATATATTTTTTAAGCATTTGCGAAGACCTTAAAAAAAAGGTTTGTATCATATAAGTTGAGTGAGTTATTATTAAAATAACGTTAGACCAAAATTTTTTGAGTTCAAAAATCTTCGAAAACATCACTCTAATTACCACCCTTATTAAAATAAGTCGTTTATCTATGTATCATAAATACATTCTAAAATTTTAAGCGATTTAAATTACTTAATTTTGAAAAAAATGAAGCCGCGAGTGAAAATCAAATTTTTGAATTTTAATAAAAAATGACCTTCTTGAAAATAACTCGAAAACTAAGAAATCAAATTGTAGCCTCTTGAATCACAAATATTTTGTTTTATTTTAATTTACTGAATGACGAAAATTAAGTGAGATATAAGCGTTTAAAACGTGTATGTATAGACGAGCACTATCTTGTTTCAGCCCTTTAAACTCACCCCTTTAAAAAAGTAAGGGTTCTAAACAGTTTTAGTATAAAGGACCTTATATATCTTTAAAAAAAAACCAACAAAATGGTCTTTAAAGAACTTTTTATCACAAAACGAAAGGAGTTATGCTTAAAAACTAATTTTTTTGGGACATTCTAAAAGCGATTCGATGCATTTTTTAAAAAATCCGCGATTTTGTACTATTTTTGCATTGTAATATTGTAAGGGGTGGATTTTTGAGGATTAAAAAATTACAAAATTAAATTAGTAATATTTTTGTGCGGTCACATTTTTTGATGACAACTCTGTGACAATATGTTCATTTTTCTAGGGTAAACAATTTTTTTTAAATAAATCATAATAAGGGATAAGTAATGTTTCAAAGAATTAAATACTTATTTTTTAATTTATATGAGCCTAATATTATGTGACTTAAGCTTTAATATGAAAGTTTTGAAAGTTTTTGCAATAAGGGGAAGTTTTCACCCCTAAAAAATAAAAATCTACCTACAGCATAATAGAGATTTTGAAGAGAAGGATAAGTTAAGCGTAATCCCAAACTTTTATGCAAAACACTGTGATAATATATTAATTTTTTAGGGTATTTTTTTAAAATCATAATAAGGGTTAATTTTTAAGGGCTGAAATATTTTAAATAATGTTTCATAGAAACAAAATACTACTTTTTCAACTTATTTGAGTCAAATTTTACTTAACTTAAGCTTTAATGTATAGTTTTCTAGGTTTTAGCAATAAAGGGTCGTTTTCACCCCTAAAATACAAAGAGCGCCCATCGATATAATATAGATTTTGAAGAGGAGGGTAAGTTAAGCCTAATCCCAAATTTTCATGCAAATCTATGAATTCTGAAAAATTTCAGGTTTTGCACTTTTTTCAGCTTCGTTTTCTGGACTAAAAACGAAACGTTTCGCAACATAGAGTTGAAACAAGTTGAGCCAGCAGGTTTATTTCAAAGCTTCAAATACGTGTGCGTTTACACGGAGCAACAGAAACAACGCGAAACACGTTAATTCCCACCCAGAAACTGGCTAGCTATCCGCTCACCTCGAAACGTCCTCGTGCAAAAAGTTTCGGGGTGGCGCTAGGTATCCATAACGTGAGACTAGACCCAGCTTTTTAGAACCTACAGCCCTATACATACTTTATACAATAAGTATATAAGATACCATTAATACACCTACCTTTTTTGACAAGCTTTAAAATTTGAACATTGCATTTACTTTATATCAAGTCCGATATTCGCGAGACATTTATTTGGTACTTAACTTAAAGCAAAATATAGTACCACATCTACATTGATTTAAAAATGAGATTTAAGTACCGAACCTACTGCAATAAATTTACATTTTAAGTACCCTCCTTTTATAAACAAGTTTAGGGCACTCTAGGGTCTGCAACAATTTATTTTATTTAGGTACATAGGTATTATTTTTAAAAAACAGTTTTATTAGGAGCACTTGAAAAGTTAACCAGGTAACAAAAATCGGTAGTAATATTATTTCTTTAGCTGTTTATTACATTGATGTTTGTTGTCTTAAAATGGCAATAAAATGTTTTATTGTCTTCTTCTCTCTCTAAAATTGTACGAGATTTGTCATTTCTCTGAATTAATCATTTAAAAATATATTTTAAAAAATCTGTTTATAGTCACAGCCTTGCTATTTGAAAATACAATACAAGCTTAATATTATTCCTCCCAATTTACTAATTTTTTTTGTATGAAATAATGACATCGACAATGAAACGTCGATATGATCACGATTTTGATTTTTTCCTTCTTTTAAATTATGTTACAGAATGTTTTAATACATCTCCCATGTAAATAATTTGTTAAAAATAGAAAAAAAAATCAATCAAAATAGTTTGTTTATTATCTTTAAAATAAACTAACAGAGAGACTCTCCAATAAAACAGGGTTTAACGGTTGTACAATTCACTAAATGGTCATCTGTAAACACGTGTATTCAACAAGAATCTTTTTAAATATAACCAAGTAAAAGGTGCCAGAACTAAATTTAAATATCATTTATATAAATTTGACAATATTATTACCTTTCTTATAATAGAATTAAAAGACAATAACACTTTCTTAGTTAAATTTTGTAATTATTATTTTTTTTTAATTTTTACTTAAAATAGAGAATTATGGGCCTTGTTAGAAACAATTTATCCTTTGTCAGACATGACATTTTTGTCATTAATTACAGTTAGGAATGACAGAAATCTAAGTCTGTTTTAGCCCGACATCTGCAAGGGCAGATGCTTGGCATGTGCCTCAAATTATATGATTGGATTTCTTAAACCAGTGGATTTTTGCTTTGTTTTGCTCCCAGCTAAAATATATTAACGGATGTTCCTTTTTAAGACACCTAAACTACTTAGGTCAATTTAAAGCACTTAAATTGTTCCAAGATATGGTAGAGTAATTTAGTAACACGTATTATCATTTATCATACAAATTTTTATTTTTGTGTCATTTTTAGTGGATCAGTGGGGACTCTAGGATTTTTACATTTTTTTACCTAAAAAGTAATACTTGGAACCTACATTAAAAATATACCAAACCAGATGCTATTGGCCTCAAGGTTAACACTTTGGTAAGAAAAATTTTTATTTTGAAATTTGCAGAAAAAAATATTTTCTTGCGGCGCTTCCAGAGAAAAACTTAAGTGTCAAAAGCAATTCCTCTATTTGTATTTTTTTTTTTGTGAATTAAATCAAATTTTATTGTCAAATTCTAAATTTCGGAAAAAAATCTGCATTTTGAAATTAGAGGCATCTGAAATATTTGCATAAAAAAATATAGTTGAGTAAGAAAATTTCAACTAGTGTTGTTTTTTAGAAAAATATATATAATTTTGCGAAATGTGGAATTTTAAAATAAAATTTGATTAAATTTACAAAAAATATATAAAAGGAGGATTCGCTTTTCAAATATAGATATTTCTCTGGGAGCGCTACAGAATAAATCAACTTTTTTTAGTAAATTCCAAAATAAAATTTTGCCTTTACCAAAGTATTCTTCTTAAGGCTAGCTTTAAGTTAAGCCCAGACATCTTGTTCCTCGAATAAAAAAAATGCAGTACTAGCGTTAATATGGTAAATGTTTATCTTTTGCTTTCCTGAAAACTAAGTTACGTTACTACCCACGTCAGGAGACCGACGATATAGGGTGTCCGGTGGTCACTCTTTGAGAGTCATAAGTTACTTTTAAATGTTATTTTATCTGGTCATCAATTTGGAATCCTATAATTATGTTTCCTGGTGTAATCTACACCGATTAAGACCAATCTGCCACTTGCGCATAGACACCATTCGTAGATCACCTAATAGAATTTTCTGCAGTGCGCTTTAAAAACTTTTAAGCTTGTAAATCAATTTAAGTTCCTAACCTGAAATCCTTAATTAATTCGTGTATAAAAATCCGTTGCTTATTTTAAAATGTAAAACATTCAAACACAAGAACAAATGTTAACACAAAAAAGTGTGTGTGGACTGCTAAGCGTAAAACGTTATTGTTGGAGCCAGCCATAATTAAGCCTGTTGTTTACGGGCGTGTGTTTTATAATTTACACGTATTGTGTTGTATTTTGATTTCTTTGTTTATTCGCTTTGGCTATACTATGCCTCGACTTAGAAAATAATTGCGTCGGTTTTGAATCTTTACTCCGTCGGCTGCTGCTTACATAACACATTCAAAAACAAAGAATTTAAATGTCGTTTATTTGACACTTAGAAAATATCTTTTTTATTTTTATTAGGTGCTTATACGTTTAGAAAAAAAACTATTCGACATAAAAAAAGTTTCGCTTCAACAGTGTTGCATAACCAAAGAAAATTTTATTTCGCTTTGAATGAAGGTCTTTTTTTTATTCTTCCTCCGCAATTCTAGGTTGAAACGAGATATCCTGAGAATGCCTTCTGCAATATTTTTTAAACCCTTTAATATAAATTCACATTATTTTTAAAGTATGAGAAATTTGCAATGTCACAAATTATAGTGGCGTTATACTTACTAAAGGGCAGCAAGTTTTTTAATGCAACATCGGATGCACCCAATTTAAGTTTAATCAAATTTAAAAAATACTTTCTAGGCAAAAGCTCCGTGCGGAAAATGTTATTCCAGATCTACCTAATAGCCGTCCACGAATAAAAACTAATCTGTTGACCAAATGTATTACCGAGTTTATCATTTATTAAAAGAGGTTTTAAAAATTAAAAAAGAAAAATATATTAGAATTATGTTCCCTAAGGGTTTTTAAGTAAAAAATATTTTTATATTTTTTCAAACAGATAACAAACATGCATTTACATTAACCGAGTAATTTTTTTGTAAAATAAAACTATATAGTTTCACAGGTTAGGTCAAAAAACGGATTAAACGGACAATTAAATGTAATTTTTCTTAAAGACTTGAATACAAAAATCTGGACAACATCTGTTGTGAATTAATAGGTGTATTATGTTGTATTGTATTGCAGAGAATGGGTTCTCCACTTCAACCTAAGATAATCTTTTGGGAGTTAATTCCCTTAATTCCCCGACTTGTCGCAAAATTAAAAATAATTCGATGAGCAAGTTTTCTTATTTTCTTGTTATATTTGGGCCCTAGAACTGATATCCCAAGACATTTGAGCTTCTGCTGAGTTAAGACCCAGCATTTGCAGAATACGAGAATATATTCCGCAGTTGCTTTTAATTTATCGCAAAACATACAACGTTTATTATCAGTCTTTCACGTCTTTTTGAGGTGATACCTCAGATGACCATGTCCTAGTAGGAAATTAGTGACAATACTGAGTTTAACTGTTTTTAGCTTCAGTAGCTACTTGGTATACTTAGGCGAATATGACTCTTTTCGTCTGTGTTTGATCTAGATTGTCAGCGTTTCTTGGAAAACGCGGGCGACCCGGGTTCGATTCCCGGGGCTGGAGAGGCATATAATATATGCCGACGGCGTTTGCCGCGTCAAAACACGGTATGTAGTAGTTAACGATGTATTGTAACTTATTATGTATTAATAAAGCTATTGTTTAAGTAAGTGAGTGAGTGCGCTTGCCGTAAGATCAGCGAGTTAAGAGACGCCTGGCACAGTTAGTAATTGGATGGGTGACCGCCAGTGAACACTGTGTGCCGTTGGGTGTGGTTCGGAACCTAGGTTAATCTGTAGTATTGACGTTTTCTAGCAGTTTTTTCTAACTCAGGTTTATAAACTCTGCCCTTGAGTCGCAAGGACCTTTCGGAAAGGTTTTTAAAGTACCGTGTCCTATCCTCAACTAATGACCTCCAACAGAGGTTACTCCAGCCTGGCTGCTAAAGGCCTTATCCCTATTTGGATTTCTATAAGGTGTGGCGGTCTCATTATCCTGAGATCCGAAGTTATCAATTACTGCGTAATCTAAAACACTAAATTTATAAAGGTCTTGGTCTCAGGGGAAAGTCACATTGTGGCCTCTAATTGAGGCCTCATCCTTACGGATGAGGGGAAGTCCTGCCCACCAGCCGGTGAACTGGGAGGTCTGTTCACCTCCCCAGAAATGTGAGATAAACAGTTAAAGATAATGTGCCGTGAAGTGACATTGTATAAAAAACATATTTAAGTGAGCAAATGATGCTTCAGATGTTGAAGTATTTTGGCGTTTGGACGGTACATAAGTAAAGATTTCCCGAGAGTTTCCCGAAAACAAAAGCAATTATTAAGCATTTTTAATGGGTGTTTTTATCCGTATTAAATTTATTTATTACTATTTTGGCATGAATTTACCTTCAGTTTATATTTCGGCTTGGAATTTGAAAAATCTTCATTAGTTTTCACAAAATAAGAGTTTTTCTTTAATTAAAAAAAATCTATTTATAAATTTCATTGCATCGAAAGCTTGAAAGCCTATGATAAATTAAGCTCCGCCCCTTTTAAGAAGAGAAGTTTAAACCAAGAGTTTAGCTTAAATTGAACTTTTTAGAAGGAAAAGTGATATTTTTAGTATCTTTTATGTTTTTATCATTAATTTAAAAGAAAATTACGTTTAATTAAGTAACTTTTTAATAACTTAAATGTAACACAGTAGGTCCCATCTGGATGACATTCCCCATATAGGGGTAGTTCAAACGTAGTAGTTACTTGTATAACGTTCGTGGTGGCAGTATCGCGTTTTGCGAGCCGTGAAATGCAATATCCGAATGTTTCGGTGCTTGAACGGCGTTGACGAAACTGGGGATTAAAATTGGTTATTCGTCTAAAAACCTGACACCCGCGGTACATAGGTTTCATATAAGCCTTTCTGGGCTGTCAAAAAGAAAAAAGAAATAAACATATTTATTTATTTACTTGTTTATTATATTTAAACATCCATCCAAGAGAACGAAGGAAGAACTACTCAGACAAAGTAAGAAATGACTTTGCATAACAGTAGGACTGCTAACAAGGCACAAAATCTAAGAGGACACCTACACAAAATGGGCTCATACAATGGGGACCCAAGTTGCAGAATATGCGACGTGGGGGAAGAAACAGCCTTAAATACCCTGTGCGAATGTGAAGCGTTGAATGGCAAAAGACAGGCATTATTTGGCCATTTGGACAACCGAAAGTGAGCCCACAGGAATATATCAACCAACCAGTCTCGGGCATATACAGACTTGTAGAAGGACCAGGACTAATGGGGGTATTGGTATTATAAAGGATAACGGGGCACAAAAAGCCCAAGTGGCTGCGCTACCTCCCTTAGTAAATCAAGACGGCTCCCAGGGAAGAAGAAAAAAATTTTAAAAAATTAAATAAATAAAATACCTAGAGAAAATTCCTCTGACTCGTTAAACTTATTTTTATTTCCCGTTTGTTGGATTTTTAAACAATAGATTAATTGAAAATAATGGTAATATCTTTTAGCACATTTTATGCTATCATTGAACTGGCCTTAACGTAAGGCAAATTAAATTGCTACTTTTTCAGTAGACAATTTTTTATGGTATTTGGAAAAAAAATTAAAAGGATATAATATTTTGTTTTGTTATGAAAACTACTTAACTTTACAGGTACTTTAATTTTATTAAATGTAATCAAGCTAAGTAATTGCATACGCATCTTATAAGTCGAAAGGAGAGAGAGAGAGAGTTAGAGTATTAAATTTAATATCGCTAATCAAATTAAGAATTTGGTAACTTGCCCTATAAAAGTAAAAATCATTGCGGTAAATTTAAGTTATTTATTTTATTTGTGAATCTTTGAAGAGAAACTTTTTATAAACCTCCCACGTTTGGAATTGAATTTGGCAGATTTCAAGACCAAGTTTATTTGTAATATTTGTAACATAAATAATCTCTTTCTCTCTCCCTGTATATATATATATATATATATATATATATATATATATATATATATATATATAATATATATATATATATATATATATATATATATATATATATATATATATTAATATTATATAAAAATAGTTCTCTATTTATGTCTAGACAAACTTACAATTTATAACTTCTATACCAGAGGTAGGTCCCCAAAATTGTTTGTTTCATGGACTTCTTGTCATGTTTTTCGGTTTTAGGTAGACCTCCCGTTTACCTAATATTAAATGTTTGTAAATTCATCAACTTTAAATGTATTTTGACAGCTAATATAATGCTATTCACTTTGAGAGATTTAAATTTCTGGACCCCTTGTAGGTCGTAGTCGACTTCTTGGGTCGTAAGAGTCCACTTTGGGTATCACCACTCTATACTAACCAAATCGAAACGAACCTATGTACTTTAAATTTATTATTTTAGCAAATAAAACGTGTTTTTTCAACATTGTTTTTAATTTATTTTATAGTAATATTTAGTAATTTTTATACTTAACACCAGTTTCAAGCTTCTGGAGTCGATTAAAAATGGCATACTTTGATTAAATAATCTATATCCCTAAACCCAGGGTACCTTATATTTAGAGTTTATACAGACAAGCCTTTGTGTAGTGTCCAAAAAATTTAAGAACATAATATATAAAACAAGACGGCAAAATGGTACCAAAAATAATTTTAGGTCACAACCCATTAAAAATAAAATCAAAAAAGTCAAAACGCTTCCTGTGTCTCCTACTTAACATAGAGACGAAGATCTCGATGTAACAAAACTATACAAAAGGTCGGTTTTAAATTCTAAAAGACATCCTGACGGTGGGCTTATTGAATTTGAAATGTATTTTTATATTTGTGAGCCAACAAGCTAGGCAGGTCAGTTTTTATTTTCCTTTTCTAGGTACGGAAACCCGCAGAGCCCTGAGGATTATTTATTAGCTTTTAAATCATGTTTAAAATATATTTTTTAATAGGTTTTTAAAGACACAACTGCAGTTAAATAATAAACATCTTGATGTTAAAGTATAATTGCGGCCATATAGAAATCGCTAAGAGTCAAACTCACAAAACCATTAAATCTTTAATACATTCCTCAAAATCTTCCTATTAGAGACAAAACCATATGAACCACATCTTGCATTGATTTTATGAGTAAACCTCCTTAGGAATATTAGTTAATAACTTCAACTCGGGAAAGTTATTTTTAAAAAAATTATTTTATTATTGAGAGATGTACAAGAACTGAAGCTTAAAAGTGATTTTACTTATATTTATAATATTTGTTTTGCTGATACAGCTGGGAACATACTAGTCTAAAATCTAAGAAAAGCGTGTAATTAAGCAACGTAGCAAATCTCACGGGAATGTAACTCCTCCCCTCATAAGTTGAAAGCACATTCTAAAAGGGATGTGTTTTCAAAATTTTTCATTTTTAGAAAATATTTATTTTTAGAAAATACTGGGATTTTGGTCATTATTGGGGTTGATAACTAATTTTACCGGGATCGAAGCTTTCTTAGATTTTTTACAATTTTAAAATATAAAGAGAAATAATAATTAATGTTATAATAATATATAATAATATTGTCCAAAAACTTGTTCGATCGGTATAGATTATTGATGAGTCATTTTCTGAAGGTCTTCTTTGTGTTTTCTAAGGGTTGATTGATGTCTTTGGTGGCTTCCAAATTCTACGTAGTTGAGGCCATAGTGCTAGAGAGGGAGGCCCAAAATCTATCGTTAGGCGTTCGATTAGACTCAAATTTAATATAGGTATATTGACTTTTGGAGAAATCTAATCGACTTGGTTATCCATATGTTTCAAATAATATTGAATTTTATTTGAACTTTGCAAATTCATTGACGATTCTAACAGGTATGATCCAAACAGTGGAATGTTTTCTTCTGTTTCTTTGCATTTTACGATACTTATTGAACGGCTTGGTATAGTTATAAGCCATTTTCCATTGGTGATTTTGTTGATTGAATTTCGTGTAATTGTGTATTGAACAGGTGGCAAGCTGATACATTGGTATGGTGCTTGATGAACTGTACTGCGCAAGACGGGCTGTCTTCTATAGAGGCGGTCCTGGATTCTTTGCACAGATAGTTTTGAGGCTGGATTTCCAAACATTTTTGGTCCGTGTAGGCGTATTTCTTGTTACCTAGTGCTAGGTAGGGCTTAAAGGGTATATTGACGAGGAACGATTGATTATTGGGAATCGGTAAAGGAAATAGATTGAAATATTGATATGTTTCCGATTCAACAAGTGGTATTCTAATATAAATACAATGTTATGATCTTTTAAAAGCTTTTAATTGTTATTATTTTTTCGAAATTAAGAATATTTTGCAAATTTGGTTCAAGAGGTAATTTATCTCTAGTTAAAATGATTATTTAATTTTTTTATTTCGGTTAGCAATTCGTTAGATCTATTATTGAGTTGTGCAGTGTATTAATTTTTGCAAATGTAATTGCAACTTCGATTTTAGTAAGAATATCGTATATTGATTGGTAAATTAGTGTAACTTGATTTATTATTGTTGTGTGTGTTAAGTAATATTGATGAAAATCAGTTTGATCTAAATCAATTTTTTTATTATTTCTTCAATTTGAAGAATACGTGATTTTAAGATGTTTTCATTATGTGTAATGTTCGATATTATAATTTTAAATTTGTTAATTGATGAATCCAAGAGTGTTATTTGGTTTATAGCATCAATTTTTAATTGATTTTGATTATTTTGTATTTTTCTTATTTTTGCGTCAATTTCTTCCGCGTCGTTTTGGTCTAGATTTCCAGTTATGCATTTTATAAATGAGCCTAAAGGGTTAAATAGGCCTCTTTTATTTTTGTAATAAGTCTTTGTCGGGATAATTTGTTCTATTAGATTTTCTATGTGTTTTTCACGTGTATATAGTGAAGTAAGAGTGTTAGAATATTCTTTATAATAATTACTGTTATTTTTAATTTTAGTAGACATTGTTTCTACTTGATTTTTAATAGTTTGAAATTTATTAATTAGAGGGGCAAGATCGATATTTTGAATAAAGGTCCATTGATTTGATTCTAATTGTGCGGTCCCTAGCCTGAAGGGTAGGATTCCGGGATGATCATTTAAGTCATGAAGGTCCAGCTCCATCTGGAACAATAGGCATAATTTTAGATTCGTTTATATAAATTACTTCTTTTTAATTTGTTTTGGGGTTTTCTATTACTATTTTATTATATTTTAATATACTTGATAAAATAAATGGTCTTAAAATTTATTTTTAATTTTTTCCCATCGTTTGTCTGACTTTTTGTAAACTTGTGATCCTACTATTAGCTCTTTGGAAGTTTTATCTTTATTGATTTTATCGATAATTTTTTGTTTTAATGCCTTCGATTCTTCGGCAACTTTATTATAAAGAATTTGTGTATTATTTTTATGATTATTTAAATATTCGGTATATACATGAGAAGGTATTAGATCCATAGGGTCTCTAGAATCAGTGTGTCCAAAGACAAGTTCGTATGGACAAAAATTTGTACTTGAATGAATAGTGTTGTTGTAAGCAATAATTGCATAGGGCATTAGTTTAGTGACGTCTGCTTCCGGGTCTGATTCGCGTAATATTCGAATATGTTCGATTAGCGTAGAATGTAGGCGTTCCACGGGTGAATTTGATTCATGGTGATAAGGGGTGGTAAAGTGGACTTTAATATTATGTGTTTTTAATAAGCCGTCTACTACTTCGTTTTGGAACTCAGAACCATTATCTGATATTATCTGTTTAGGGATTCGTAGAAAAGAGAAAAATTTAACTAATTGATCACAGCATGATACTGCGTTTCCGGTATATGGGAGAGCTTGTGCATTTTTTGATTTTAAAAATTTTTGTTTACCTATAATGAATGTGTCGATATGTATTATTTCAAAAGGTTTGCTGGGGGTTTCTGTTAAGATAAGAGGTTGATTAGGGGTCTTCTATTATATTTTGATCTTTGACATATTTCACAGTTGTTAATGTATTTTGTGACGTCAGACTTTAATGATTTCCAATAATAATTTGTTTTAAGATATTTGCACGTATCATCTATTCCGCGGTGATTTGTTTTGCCTTCGTGTCTATATTTAATCAATAATTCTCTTTCGTCTGGTTGAGCATTATTTATTAGTTTTGTGCATTCTATTAATTTAAAGTTATTAAAATGATTTTTCATTGCTTGTTGAAAATAAGGCCGTAGTTCTTTTGAGAATAAGTATAAATGTGTATTTTTATTTGTTAAGTATTCTTTTAGAAAATTTGTAATTTTATGAGTTAAGATTAACGTAAATAAACTGATATTAATTATTAAAAAATTTACCACTTATAATGGAAATAAAATATCAATAAATCAATAGTAAAATATATAAAAGGAAATGGTTAAAAGGATGCACTTACAGTAGTAAAAATGTTGCGTGGGTTGCAATTTTCATTCCTAAACTAGGGTTTCCAATAGGATGAGCGATGCTGTCTCCTCCCTGGACTATAACTACGGTTTCCAATAGGATGAGCGATGATGTCTCCTCCCTGGACTATCTATGAGGCGTGGGACGATGCTTGTTCCCCCGGACTCGCACCAATAGGACGTGTGGGACGATTCTTGTTCCCTATTCCCTGGTCGTGAGAACCTGCACACTCTTTTGTAATAATTTGGAAGTTCTTTTTGCCACAAATCGTTGAAACGAACCGGTAAACACGCACGATGCGCAAACCGTTAGCAAAATCCGATCCGACTGCGCCAGTTAATAACTTCAACTCGGGAAAGTTATTTTTAAAAAATTTATTTTATTACTTGAGAGATGTACAAGAACTGAAGCTTAAAAGTGATTTTCCTTATATTTATAATATTTGTTTTGCTGATACAGCTGGGAACATACTAGTCTAAAATCTAAGAAAAGCGTGTAATTAAGCAACGTAGCAAATCTCACGGGAATGTAACTTATTGGCTTTTTTTCTGACAATTTATTTTATTTATTTAATACACAGGCCCACAAAAAAAAGTAATGTGTGCTGGGTGTCGGACTAAGATTTTTTGTCGTATTTTTCTTCGCTGAACACGAATTTAAGGTTAAAATTGGGGGTCAAACAGCAAAACATCGAAAAACCCCCAAAAAAACGATACGGTACATTTACCGGCAGAAACCTGCAACCACAGAATGTTTGGACTACGACTATATAAACTATAAAAGATACAAAAAAATTCATTTAAAATTTTCATTTAAAAAAAAATCAATAAAAAATAAAGCTTACCAAATTGTCTATATAAAAAGTTATATAAACATTTTTGTTAAGATAAATGATAAAAGAGATATAAACAAAAAATTGCGGTCCCAAATAGGAAAAAAATATATTTTTTTGTTATTGTGATTTTTGGTTTTTTTATTATTAATCATTTATTTTATTCAATGGAATTCCAAAGCACTCGAAATTTGCAGAAAAAAAAAACAAAAATGAAACAAAATAATTTTCAATTTTTTCCAGGGGTGTACCTTGATGGTTATGTCCCATAAAGTTTCGTGTATATTTTACAGTTTTTGAGGTATTAACGTTTTAAAGTTTAAAAAAAAATTGTTAGTATCTGAGATTACGCCTTTTCTCGATTTTTTGCTGTTTAACCCCCAATTTTGACTTCAGATTCGTGTTCAGCGGAAAAAAATACGCCAGAAAATCTTAGTCTGCCACCCAGCACACACCACTTTTTTTGTGGACCCGTGTTATAGATGGTGCGGGCTAATATAAAGGAGTCATTTATATCGGCAAAGTTTTAATATTCTGTAAACAAAATAAAGTAATTAAAATGAGTTGTTTTAAAAACTAATTATTTTTGTAATTTTGATTTTTGATCAATTTTAAACAATAATTACTATTTTATGCCTATTATTCTACCTTATATATTTTCATAACAGAATAGGAAAAGTATAGTTTACCAAAAAAAATTAAATATTATTTTATCATTTGATTAGGCAGCATTCAGTCTGTATATTTACTGATAAACATTAGAATAATGTTTTTTTTACAAAACACTGCAGAAATACCACTTTGAAAGGATATAATATAGCCTTAGGACATTATGTAAATTAACAATTTATTATTAAACTTATTAAAATCAATTTTGCAAGCATGCCAACTTTTTTCATACTCGGTTTTATATAATGTTGCGGTTTTATACATCTTATGTAAAAATAAACAAAGTTGATAAACTCTAAATTTTATGTTAGCTAAAATAGCCTTGGTTAACACTTTGTAGGCAACGAATGTGGGTTTTAGTAGTTTACAAATTGACCATAATATTAATCTGTTTACTTTTCTTAAGTTACGAAAATATCCACCTACCTTTTTAAAGACAACTCGTGTTGAATTACATAGGAAAGCACGAAAATAATGTTTACCTATTTCATTTGTGGATAACTTAGGTATGTTTCCAAGTAGTTTTAATTTTTAAACAGGACAACTCAAAGTTCGCATCAAAGAGGGTGCCTATCCCTGTGTATTTTACGAAGATATTGTAAATTAAGACATAAACCTCGAAAAAACCTAAATCAATTCGTTACGTTTCTACCTATTTAGGCTTTATTGTTAGGCAATATTTGTTCAATATATTAAAGAATTGTAAGTCTTAACAGACATTTTAAATTTTGAAATCAGTTTGAGTCAGTTTCCAGTTTTAGTTCCTACTCTTCATTTTTTGGTTTCCGCTTCTTTTATCTTTTTTACTTCTTTTCTTGTTAATGGACTTACACCTATTACTTTACGGACTATATAGCCAAGATAAAAAAATGGAAAAAGTAGTTTTTAAAATTTCTGTCGTTAATACATAATTCACTTCTAAAAAAAGTTCTATCGATGAAATCTGACCAAAACACAAATGGAAAAAGGAGGCAACTTTTTGCCTTCGGCTCTTTATTTTTTCATAAAAAAGGGAGATGTAAAATAAGGCCAAGTTCATCATATATCTGAACATTTAAAAAGATTAAAAAAGAAATAATAACCCACATTAAAAATGATTAACCCCTCTCCGTGTTGAACAAAACCGTATATTATACAAATAATATGATTTTAAAATTTTTATCACAAAATTCTTAAAAATGTCATATAACCATTAGGTTGTATGAGCATTTTGAGACTTTTTTGCGAGTATAGCCATTTATTCTTAATTTAAAAATGGACATTTTTATCAATCCACACCTAAATATGTATTCTCCTAAAATGAAAAAGTAACATTAGGAACAAGTATTCATAACAGATATAATAATCGTGTAATTTCGGTTAGTATCATACCTGTTTTTCACTCTAGCTATTCTTTTTTTTTTTTAATTTAAATTGCTCTAAATTAACGAAGCCCTCTGTTCGTTCTATAAATCCACATAATGTAGTTCACAGAGAAACAAAGTGAAAATTAAAAAATAAATATGGCTAAACCTAGATGAATACCCATAAAACCTGAATAAGTAAGAATGTAAGACCGAAGATTTTCCTTTATTGAAGCGCTATATAGGTAAAGTACAGTACCCGCAGGGTGGTCGGTTAGCTTAAGGAATTAATATATTTCCGTTCTTTTAGGACAGAGAAAGATAAAACAATTAAGTTGTGTAACGAACAGATCTGTCTTATGTACGTATAAATGTATGTATACATCATTGGTGAAAGACGTCGCCAGAAAAAAACCTTTATTTTAATACATTCCAGAAATCGAAAATTTGCCATATTGCTATACAATTTTAATTTGTCATTAAAATCTAACAAGCTTTTCCATTTAATCGTATTTCTAACTGTATTAATATGGCAGATCGCAACGCATATATCAAAAATATGAGGCACAATGTATAGGATAACTAAAAAGCAAATAAATAATTTTCTCGATACACTCACCTTTTTGAGTTAAGTCTTATCAAGTTAAAACCCTCCCTTTTAACTATAGACCCCTATCACTTTATTCAATAGTTTATATGTAAGGTAATGAAAAAATTTAATTTCCAATTTTTAAAGTATTTGAAAAAACACAAAATTTTACATGGCAGGCATGATGGGTTTCTTAACAAACTTTCTTCTCACGGTCTTCCACCTAAGCTTTTATCTAGGCTCTTCAGTTTCCTTCCTAATCGACGTATATTAGTTATTGTAGAAGGCCCCTTTTCCAGCTTTTACCAAAATATCTAATGCCCTTACATATAAACAGACAAGTTCTGCAGAACAAAGAGTCATTCAATCTTGGCGTTAATTTTGAGAATAACCTTAACTGACACAAAGACAGTATACCATAGCCTCAGCAGCTTCAAAAAAGCTTGAATTTCTCTTTTAATCGGTATACTCTGTATGAATCCCAAATCAGACCCCCTTTAAAATATTATACTCATGACTGGGAAATGGCGTGTCCTACAACTCTTAGCATTCTTGATTGAAACAAGAGCTGTTCGTCTTATTAAGGATTCCACGCATACAGGAAAGCTTCCTTTTCTTGCCCACCGACGGGCTCTAGGGGATCTGTTGGTCTTTTATAGGTATTTTCACGGCTTCTGCTCCGAGGACTTGGCCAGTATAATTTCTCCCGTGGCAGCTCCCAACAGAGAAACACGTAATGCATCCTTTTGTAGTCCGACTTGAAAGACCCCGAACTTTTCCCTTTGTTCATTCCTTCATCCCTAGAGTGTTCAGCCTATGAATCCTGCTACCCGCAGAAGTTGTCCCGTCTCCTTCAAATCTCCAAATATGTAAGTCCCGTGTAAATAAAGTCCCTCCAAATACACTTAAGACACCCACGGTACATTAGTCCTTAGCCCTTCAGCCTTCATGGACTGTCCCAAGAAAAAAAATATAATTTAATAATGAAAATGTGTATATTTATGTAAAAAAAATAAATAAGTAAAAACACAAAGATTCCAAGATACATAATAGTGCATTCGATATTCAGCAGAATATATAAATCGGACATACTGTATGCGTAAAAGTAATGTTTTAACTTAGCTGTAGTATAGGTTTTAGAGTAAGGTGTTGACTTTCCGTTAGAAGCCTACTCCATTATTCAAAGATGATAATTTTATCTTGATGCAGTTCTTGTCAAATGTTACTAAGGGCAATAAACTTATTTAGCATATCATTCCTAATGCGTTAAAAAGTGTCTGTAACTCTCGAGAAGCAGTAATCTGTATTTTGCTTTTGACTTATAAGAAATAATTACTGAACCGAACAAAAGGAACCATTGTTTTTTTTTATATTCTTAGTGATATGTTAATTTACTCACTTTTGATAAAATGTGTACGTGACTAAATAATGACAAACTTAAAAGCACTTTTCGCAATAATAAAACAGATCGTAGATTAAAATTTACAGTGAGTATGTATACAAATATGTGTTAAGATGTGGTGTATACCAAGAGAAGTCAGAAATTCATTTTTATCTCGATTCTTAAATAATGGACCTGTATTATTCAGCACCTAGAAACTCAGACAGATCGTACACTCGTTTTAAATAGTAAAATAGCATACAATTTTTACTGTAATAGAGCTGAACAAACTAGTTTAGGGAGAGGGAAGCTAATAGTGTCATGGCCCCCGGTCATTCTTTTTTTTGGCATATATTTTTTATCAAATATAATTTTTAGCGTGTATTATATTTATAGACCATATTTTTGACAGGTAGGCATAAATATGACATTTTTGAGGCGCATCAAAGTTTTGCTAGATCTAATATTTTTAAAAACGTTATTTTTCACATGTATTATATGTTTATCAAGCATTAAATTTGGTGTCAAAAATTTGTACCGTCATACATCTAAATAAATGATTTGACGGAAAAATAACATGTTTGCCAAAACAATTTATTTGTAAAATTACTGCAATTTTCATTTAAATTACAGTTAATGTTAATACCTAATTTTTTTTCAGAAAATGCAACAATGGTATTTTATAGATTGGAAGCTCTCATTACTCTCTGTTTAGTGGCCTTGTCGAATGGTATAACTAAACATGATTTTCGCTTTATTTCATATAAAGGTAAGTGATTTATTTTAGTGTTTTCTCATATATCTCAGATAGTACTACTAACGAAAAAAATCCTCCTAGGCTAGTTCCCACATTTTAGGGTCCCTACTTACGTAGCCTTAAGAGTGCATTTACGCTACACCTTAGGGGTCGGGCGAAAGGACGCGGAGACGGTGGGCGGAGACTAACAAACTCCCACTACCACAATTTTCGTATAGCCGCATTAAAAATATTATATTCTTTCCAAATTCGGTTTATCGATGCGATGTTGTTTCCGATTGCACCATTTTAAAGGTAAGGAAATAATCTATGCCTCTGCTGTAACGGATTTTTGAAATATGAGTCAAGTTAAGAAAAGATAGTATCTAAACATAACCGATTTTAGGGTGACTTTCACTCAAGGAAATATTAAAAACTTAATCCAAATTTAAAAACTATTACAGCAGAAGCCTAGATTTAAGTGTAGGCTTTCATATAGTTTTTGAAAATTATCGATAACTTATTCCGTTTTTGAGAAAAACATTATGCCCCGAACCCCAAATTGGATCCAATTTTCGCGGCGCGAATGGACTCTTAAGGGAAAGTTTTCGGTAAATTTGCAACAATGTAATCCATCAAACCATATTGAAGTATTTAGGGTCACCATTTTGCAAAGAAAATTATTTAATGGAAGTTTTCACGTAACAGTGTTGCCGATGTGATGAATAATTCTTACTTTTGGGTATAATGGCTACTTGGGTAGATTTGGAAAAATATGTCCACCAGTCCTTCTTCCTCTGAAATATCTGCGCATAAATTAAAACAATACTGCAGACAAGTTTGTTGCTTTTTATAAATCAAACTTAAATTTTTTGTAGACCACTTTAATACAAAAAAACACAGAGAAAGGTTTTCATTAAACGTATTAAAATAAGATTTCTTTTAAATTAAAAATAATAAAAATATAAACTTCATATCATTCAGTTAACATCAACATAAATTAGCAGTAGCTTATAATAACATTTTAAATAAAAAAATACATTAATAGGGGTTTAAAGACCGTAACCACACTAAAGCTCGAGCTGACTTTTACTAGTCCGATATAAGCCCGCTGGCCCATGTTAAGAAATTTACCTTTTTGTTTTTTTACTTCTTAGCAAGACCAATAATGCAATAATATTTTTTTTAAATTATTATTATTATTATAGGGGTCCGGTGTCGTTTAGTTCCATTCGATTTGAAAAAAAAATAAAAATTACAGATAAAAAGAACACATTTTGTTTAGTAGATGTAAAAGGCCAGATTTTGCGACGTTGTCAGATCAAAAAAAAAAAGGTTTAAATTAAACCTTAAAGCTTTGTGGATTAAATAATAATACACAAATTACAAAAAAAATAAATAAGGTACTTATCTGGAAGTTGGGTCCACCCTATTTTTGGCTATAAAAAATCGAAAAATTTTGTAGTATTGGTGCAACCGGTCAATAAAGAAGCAATTTTATTTGTCGATCACAAATGTCAGCGAACGACCAATATAAAAAGATAAAATTTGGCCAAGGCGAACGTCACGGGAACCTCAACTGAAATGCGAACGGCAGCGGCCACGTTGTTTACAAATTGCTGCGTTACATTAAACGTCATAAGTTTAACTTGTCAACGGGAACATCAACGACAGCGGGAACGATAGCTTTACAATTTGACTAATTTTTGCGTAATTTTTACGCGACCAACCCTATAAAAAGTTCTCAGAATATAACGTGCTTAATTTTTTTTAATTGTTATGTGTTTAGCTTAGAGTATTCTTTTGTTTTGTTTTATTTAATAGATAAAAAATTATTTTGTGAAAAAAACTGGAGGAACTGTTGAAAAATTTGGCGAATCTTTAGATGATACTACTTAGCTAGCAGAACCACACCTAAATTTTGGATCCTAGTTTAGCCCATATTTTAGGACCATTTTAAGCCATTTTATTAGCTTATTTAATTTTTTTTGCTCCTCATTTTATCTTCTTTCTTTTTGTGGTTTTGCTAGCTTAAGGATAAGCGAGCAGAACCACATCAGCATCTTCAAATAACAAAACATTTCTTAAACAAAATGCATGCCATAATTTAAGGTTTTTCTTAGGGGCTGCAACTACCGTATTTTATTTTTTTTTGCTCTTTATTTTTTCAAGAAAATCATAGTTTGTCATACCACACCCCAATTTTTTAAAACGAATATAACTTGTATTTTTTAATGTTTTAAGTAAGCAATCATTTTAGACTCTTTTTAGGCTCTTTAATATACCCAGTTTTGTTAATGTTTATCTGCTAGCTTAAGGTTAAGCCAGGAGAAGCACATAAGTATCTCCATATAACAAAACATTTCTCTCACAAAACGCATGTCATATTTTTAAGCTCTTTTCAGACTCTTCAACCATAGTATTTAAATTTTTTTGCTTTTCATTTTTTCAAGAAAATCATAGTTGGCCATACCACACCCCAATTTTTTTAATAAAATAACCTTGTGTTTTTTAATTTTACAAGTACGCCATCATTTTAGGCTTAGTATACCCATTTTTATTATTGTAAATCGCTTAATTCGGCAAATAATAAAATTTAGGTTAAGCCAGCAAAACCACATCAATATTTTTAAATAACAAAACATTTCTAAAACAAAATATATGCCATATTTGTAGGCTCTTTTTAGGCATCACATGGCGTACTTAAAACATCAAAAAAATAAAAGTTATATTTTTTTCAAAAAATTGGAGTATGGTATGGCGAACAATGATTTTCTTGAAAGAACGAAAAGCAAAAAAAAATAAAATCAGGTTGTTGTAAAGCCTAAAAATATGGAATGCATTTTGTTATAGAAATAATTTGTTATTCGGAGATATTGATGTGGTTTTGCTGGCTTAACTTCAACCTCGTAGGACCACAAACTTTAAATATAATAATATATTACATATTGTTTGTTACAATTTAATACAAAAAAGAATGCATAACAAAAAATGTAGAGATAGGTTCCAAAAGTGTAATAATGCACCTAGGTAACTAAATACCTGTATGTGCACAGTACCAATCAGCAGTTAGATAATGCACCAAACAATATGTTGATACAGATGGTAATGCAGAGTTTTTATTTTAGAAATGTTTTGTTATTTTTTCAAAATAAGATTTATGTGGTTCTGCAGCTTCAACCTTAAGCTAGCAGAACCACAAAACAATATCTAAATTAAGCGATTTATATTAATAAAACTGGGTATACTAGGGAGCCTTAAAAACGCCTAAAATAATGACTTACTTAAGACATCAAAAAACACAAGATATTTTTTCTTATAAAATTGTGGTGTGGTATGGCCAACCGTAATTTAAATTTAAAATACGGTGGTTGCAGAGCCTAAAAAGACCTAAAAATATGGCATGCATTTAGTCTTAGAAATGTTTTCGTATTATATGATATTTGGTTTTCGATTCGATTTTCGATTAAAATAAAAAGTGTATACGGCGCAACCAAATCAGAAAGATTGTATCGCCCAGCAACTTTATTCGGTCAAGCTTTGGTTAAATTGATATTACGCAATATGTTTAAAATATAAAAATTAAAATAGTTCATTAAAGTACAATATGCAGTTAAACAAACATTTTTGGAAAAGACTAACCGTTAAACTTAATCAAATTGTACAATCAGTATCAAACACACAAGTGTTTTGTAAACACTTTTTATCTTGAAAAATAAATACAAATATCTTTTTATACCTGAACTTAGCCATATAATATATATCACGTGGATATGATATTATATATATATATATATATATATATATATATATATATATATATATATATATATATATATATATATATATATATATATATATATATATATTTAACAAACGTTGTGAGATTACGAAATTTTTTGTAACTTAAGAAATATGAAATTTAGTAGTATCTTAAGCAAATAAGAAGCAAGGATACTGTCATTATATATATATATATATATATATATATATATATATATATATATATATATATATATATATATATAATAATACATTTGCTTTTTACAGACTTACACTCATCCGCCCAGAAATTTCCCTTAGAGGGTGTAACTGCGTATTCCCAAATGCTTTTTGATGTTTCTAGGAATCAAGTTTTTGTAGGAGCCAGGTAAAAAGTCACTTACTTATATTTTTAAAAATATATTAAAAAAATATCTTTCGTATGTAATGTATGTATGTATGTATGTATTTAAAAGAAACAATTAGATTCAAATTGATGAAAGTCAATTTAAATCTTGTTTAGCTTAAAATTTAGTTCTTTTGTTCAGACATTTTAACACCAAAATATTATTTTTTCGTTGGATTCACAAAACATCTTTAGAAATAATAATATTTTCTAAACTCGTTAAGTAAAGATACCAAATGACAACTAGTGAAATCCAATGCCAAATTTTGAAAAGTAGTATTGCTTGTATCCAAAATCATGCCTTAATTTTATATTTTTTAGAGATGCGTTATATAGGCTACATCTCTCAAGACTAGAGCTACTAGAGGCCACCCGTTGGGAAGCTTCATCGGAAAAAATTCGCTCGTGTATATACAAAGGTCAAGACGAAGAAAACTGTCACAATCACATTAAAATTCTTTTGACAAATGGAAACCAAATTTTTACCTGTGGAACCAATGCTTTTTCACCTCTGTGTTCCTGGAGAAATGTGAGTATATCTTGCAGGATGTATATATGGGTAGAGGTTTGTTAAACTGAAGTGCCTATTCTATTTACATTTATTTATTTTAGATTGACAACCTGTCGAACATAACCGAAATAATCGACGGGGTAGCAAAGTGTCCCTATAATCCAGCAGCAAGTGTGACTGGATTTATTTCAGATACTTATGAATATTTTTTTGGCGGTACTACTGATTTTTCCAGTTCAGACTCACTAATTTCGAAATACATTAATGGTGAACCTACTTTAAGGACTAAACAGTACAATAGTTTTTGGCTTAATGATCCGCAATTCGTGGGCTCGTTTGAAACAACTAAATTTGCCTATTTTTTGTTTAAAGAAACCGCAGTGGAGTACATAAACTGTGGCAAAATAGTGTATTCGAGAATCGCGAGAGTGTGTAAAAACGATCAAGGCGGCCACACCATGCTTAAAGATAATTGGACTACTTTTATTAAAGCCAGGTTGAACTGTTCTGTAAGCGGAGACTACCCATTTTACTACAACGAAATTCAAAGCATCCAGCACATTCCTGAAGAAAATGTCTTTTACGCAACATTCACAACACCATCTAATAGTATAGCAGGTAGTGCCGTGTGTGCCTTTAATCTGACAGCCATAGATGAAGCATTTAATGGCCCCTTTAAATACCAAAATGATATGAACAGTGCTTGGACAAGACATGATATACCTCATAGGGATCATCTAAACTGCAAACCATCTAGGCAAAATAATTTGCTTGAAACGGCTAGATATCAACTGATGGACAGCGCAGTACAAGCTACAACTTTAAACCCTTTGCACAGAGCTGATTTAGAAAGATTCTCTCACATAGCTGTAGATGTGGTTGCAACCAAACACCACCACTCCATCCACGTTATCTACATAGCAACTGAAGAAGGTTTTATAAAAAAATTAACCCTTCTACCTGGTTCTGATGAAGTTTGTTTGGTAGAAATCTGGCAGACTTCTACAGACTTTAAATCACCTATTAAGAGCATGCAATTCCTTAAAGAAACCAATTCCATCTACGCTACAACTGAAAATGGCTTGATCAGGATACCCGCAGACCATTGCAAAAGACATTCTTCCAAAGAAAGCTGTCTCAACGCGATGGATCCCTACTGCGGTTGGAATGAGTTAGAAGACATGTGTACTACAGCCCCAGGAAGGGATCCACACCACAAATTCTGGAAACAACTGATGAATTCTTGTCCTGTTTTAAATACACCGATAAATGGGGGTAAGTCAAGGAAATATTATGGTCTATAAAATACAGAAGTATCTATATTTGGTTTTTATTGCATTTAGTGTCTTTCAGTTGGCAAATTTTACCATAACTTCAATTCTGTTGCGTATTGAGAATAATTAATATTGTTTTTTAGGTTGGAGTTCTTGGTCAGAATGGAATCAATGCTACCACAGACTATCCTCAGATATGGAAACTGATCAGTGCTTTTGCCAAACCCGTCAGTGTAATAACCCTGCTCCAGCAAACGATGGATTGCCATGTGAAGGACCTTCAGTAGCTGTGACTAACTGCACAGTACATGGAGGCTGGTCGGATTGGTCCGCTTGGTCGGCCTGTTCGGCTACTTGTGGTACTGCTGTTAAGACTCGGTTTCGAACTTGTACCAATCCAGCTCCCGCTTTTGGAGGACGGTAAGTACACAACCAAGTAACAGCAAACTAGTCTTTAGTTTTTAAAAACCCACTAAGTATTTTAAAATTTTGAATGTAGTCATGACGACTCACTCAGAAGTCCAGAAAATCCTCTGATAAAGACAATGAAAGTAAGTGTGTTAACGTGATTATATAGAATTTTTCAACAGTCTTTCCAGAAAAACTGCTTTTTTGGTTTTGTTAGTAATAAATTATACTTGACCGCTGTTACCTTAAGCTAAAACTCCTGCAAAACTATATTTTTGATTTTGGATCTTCTTCGAATGTATACACTTAAAAATTACTTTGCAGAACATAGAGATCTAAGGCTGTTAGAACAACACCGATACGTCTCGGTTTTATACGGGTTTGCCATATGAGTCCGTGACGTATCGGTGTTGTTCTTACAGCGTTCGATCCCTACCAGCATTAGCGGCATAGGTGAAAATCCTTCGAGTTTAACTTTCAAAAAACATTTTATAACAAAACTTTCGAGTATTGACCAGGCTGGGCGATGAGTTCAATTGTAATACATTTTCGACAAAATACTTACAAAAATAACAATAAAACAAACAGTTATGCAATTTACAAAACCCTAATTTAATCTCATATAAAAATAGATTAGTTTTTAGTTAGGTATCCATTTCATCCTAATCCAAAATTGTAGTGAAGAGAAATTTATTCAGATCATTAAACTGGTATTTACAATAACTACGTCGAAAGGAAGTATTTTTTGTTACCTCTAGTTGGATCACCGGGCTTGAAAGTGAATAATATAAACCGTGAAATCCGAAAATTATTTATGCCTTTTTTTTCTCTTTCGGTACATGTAAGATAGTTTTTAACCGACCAGTACACAAGTAAATTAGGATTATTACTTATAATTATGTTTTTACAAAGTGCCAATCACGCTATTACTGGTATTATTCATAAGAAGTTACTTTACATAAAAGCTAAATGTACACCTTAAAGGTGTAGGCATATCACAACACACGTTATATTTTAAATGTCTATCGTCACACCTTTTCGTTCCTTTATATTTTAAAATCTCATTTGAAATTTAAATTTTAGACAGTATAGAAAGTGCTGTCAACTTTATTATTTTTATCTCTATCCATTTTTAATTACTTTTTTGCATTTTACGTTGTTAATTCACTATAGGGTTTTAACATACAAGTGCTAAATAAATTAATGGAAACAGTTGATTTTCCTTAAACTGCATATCCGCTTTTGATAATTTTGTTCTCATTATTTCCATTTTTTTCTATTATGACTAAGCTGTACGAGTTTCCGTACCGAATTTTTAAACTATATTTTATACTATTTTTCGCCTTCTTTTTTATTTGAGCTCTTTATTTCAAATTAAAGGGTTTTTTAGAATTAAGTAATATATTTTCATAATCACAATGTAATATTTACAGGGTGATTCAACAAACATATGCCATTGCTCAATGAGAGATTCCCAGTTCAAAAATTGGACAAAAATGTTATAAACATAGCCCCATTTTTAAGACATAGGATTATTTTCAAATCGGGTTTTTCGATTTAAATAAAACTTGGTACAGTTAGAACATTGACCGAAATATACCTTCTAATGATACACTTTTGTTACTACTATGGACCGTATTTTCGGGCAGTTTATAAATTTTTTACCATTATTTTATTATAATTTTTTTTTGGTATTAACATTATTAATAATTTTATACATGATACTCATTTTTTGCTTAGTACTACATAAAAAAGTCACTCCTGAATTAATTCGATAATAACGCCTTTCGAGATATTTTACTTTTAAACGTGGTACAAAAAGAGAAATATTTAAAATTAGTAACAATTTGAATTTTTACAAAAAATCAATAAAGCGAGAATTAAATGCATGTATTCGCAGCAAGCTTAAAATTAAGATATCTGGAAAGCCATTAACTTTGCCGACTTAATATAAGAGTGCCTTTTATGTAAAACTAAGCAGAAAATAAGTATTAGAGTAGTACCAAATTATCAATAATGGTAATATTAAAATTGTTACGACAAAATAATGGTAAAAAAGGAATAAAACTGCCCTAAGCTACGCCACTGGTTTATAGCAGTAAAAAAAGTTTATCAGAAGGTGTAATCTAGCTTAATGTTCTAACTGTACGAATTTTCATTTAATTCCCATTTTGAAGATAAGGGGAGAATCTCAATTCTGAAAATGCTCCTTTTACACTCTGTATCTTAAAAATCGGGCCATTTGGGACCTATGTTTACATAATATTTTTGTCTTCTTTTTGGCGTGAGAATCTCCCATTAAGCGATGGCACATGTTTTTTGAATCATCCTGTATAATTTTATGGCAAATTAATTCGCAGGGTCGTATTACGCTTAGGAAAGTGTTTTTAATTAATTATTGTAATATAACCGTTAATGACAGGTTATATGCTAAATGGTAAATGCTTTAGAGTTAGCATTAAAGAGTGACTGCAAAAACAGCATATTTTTAGCCAATTTTCTTACTCTTGCTAGATACGTTAAATAAATCCTAAAAATATTCTGCATATTATTATGTCAAATTATCGGTTATGAAAATCAAGATGAGCATATTTTTTGGTTTTTGAAAAAATGTAGAAAATCACCCCTAAATTAGGGGTTGATATGATGACGCAAAACTGAAATATATGAATAATATCAATACGTAATTCAAAGGTAATTCTAATAATGGTATTTTTTTTGTAAAATAAAATCTTACCCTTAAACTCGCTAAGGGGGTTAAATCATCCCCTAAATATGAAAAAAAAGTTAAAAATTACTTGAAAAATCTAGAAAAAACTACTAAGATATTCTAAATTATTAGACTTTTGAATCAAGTCCTTCTCACCAGTATCTATAAGAAAACCACCCCTATAACCAAGGGGTGAACTACCCCCAAACGTGATAACGAAAATATCATCACGTTCGGGGGTATTTCACCCGTTCGTTACAGGGTTGGTTTTCTTTTAGACACTGGTTGGAAGTACACGGTTTTAATTTTTAATAATTTAAAATATCTTAATAGTTTTTTTCCGGATTTTTCAAGTAATTTTTGATTTTTTTCATATTTCGGAGATGATTTCACCACGTATAAGGGTTGGTTTTTCTTAAAAAAAGTTTTGAATAATTAGGACAAGTAAGCGTAATCTTTCTAATAAAAAAAGTAAGAACTAATATAAAATATTCGACAGTTTTTTTATATCTCGTATGTTATCACGCTCGGGGGTAGTTCACCCCTTCGTTACAGAGGTGGTTTTCTTATAGATACTGGGTTGAATTTCTAATAATTTAGAACATCTTAGTAGTTTTTTTCAGACTTTTTAAGTATTTTTGATTTTTTTTTTTCATATTTAGAGAATGATTTAACTCCCTTAGCGAGTTTAAGGGTGGACTTTCAACTATATAACGCCCTCATTAATATGAAAATAATTTATTTTCTATTTTTAAGGTTTTATTTTATAGAGAAAATGCAATTCGAATTACTGATATTCATATTGATATTATTAATATATATTAGTTTTTCGTCATCATATCAACCCTAAACTAGGGGTGATTTTCGATATTTTTCTAAAATCCAAATATATTCTCATTTTGATTTTTCATTACCAATAATTTGACATATGCAGAATATTTTTAGGATTTTTTTAAGGTCTCTGGCAAGGGTCATACAAAATCTAAACATTTATGGAAAAATAAAATGTTCGAAAATCACAATTGCTGTTAGTTAAAAAACGAAATCTTGGGGTTTGTCCATATTATAAGAGGATTCACCGTTAGTTTAAAATCAGTTAAGCTGTCTTAATAATAATAACCCATTTGTGTACTTTTAAAATAACCTAAATCCCTACATTTTTTCAGAGTGTGTGTAGGACAAGACCGAATCGAGGCATTTTGCGCAGAAATACCGCCTTGTCCCACCCAGCCGACCGACGGTGGTTGGTCTTCCTGGTCATCCTGGTCTCCTTGCACAGCAAACTGTGGTGGAGGGTACAAAATTCGGCAACGAAGATGCGACAATCCACATCCCAAAAATGGCGGTCAATACTGCCGAGGAAACGATGTTGAATACGAAAAATGCAACGAACATGCTTGTAAAGAGCATAAACAAACTCAAGCCACAGAGTGGATAACCGATTATAATATTTCAAATCACGGTTATCACCCAAAGAGTTTTAAAGTTACTTGTAAAGCACCGGTCAAGCATGCACACCAAATTAAAATTTTTGTAAAAGATGAAAACCAGGTGTGTTTGTCAAACAGATGCGAATCAGAAGATAACGATCATAACGGATGGAGCTCGTGGACTAGTTGGAGTGACTGCACGACGAGCTGTGGAGGTGGAACCCAATTTAGAAACCGTTACTGCCTTGGGGACCATTGCTTAGGTAAGCTCACTACTAAATTTTGTGTAAAATTTTTCGTATTTGTTAGTGCTCATTAATTTTTTTTTTATTTAATAATTTATTAATTAAGAACTTTAAGGCTTTATTTTGGAACTACATTTTACAACATTTTTATTGTTTAGGGCCTGACACACAAACTAGAGACTGTAACAAACACGCATGTGAAGACAGTTGGGGGTGTTGGTCAGAATGGTCACCATGCAACGTGTCTTGCGGGTGGGGAGTCAAAACAAGATACAGAACTTGCTTAGGGCAGAAATGTAAAGGAGTGACTAAAGAAGAGCAAGCTTGTCAGGATCAGCCATGTGAGAGTAAGTATACAATTAAAATCGACCATTTTTTTTTTAATTTTATTTATAACGCTTGCTTAAAAGAATATTTTTTAGATATTTTGGGTTGGGGTAACTGGACGGAATGGTCATTATGCGACGAAAATGACGAACAGCATAGGAAAAGAGCTTGTTATACAGACAATCCAGGGCCCCATATGTGTCAGGGCAGTGTAATGCAGACAAGAATGTGTGTAGGGAACCCACAAACCAATGGTATGTGCATTATTTTGCTCTATATAAATTGTTTAGCCGGTAACTGTGTTTTCTTTATTCAATTTAACGCGTGGGTATGCATAATAGAATTTTATTATTATAAACTCGATTATGTAATATGTTAAATAATAATAAAAACAACTACACTAAAATATGGGTAATGCCTAACATTAAAAAAAGTTCGACATTAAATAAAAAATACCAAAAAATATTTAGTTTATTTTTTAGCAAATATTTATTTATTTGAATTACAAAATATATAATTTTATTCGCATTAATAGATGAGTTTTACACAATTTAATTTCGTGCTTATTTGCCCTAGATCTGCTTTGTCAACGTTATACATCACTGACCAACAATTATTAAAGTAATATTATTTATTTACATAAAACAAAGTTTAAATTTCTCGACAGTTTATTGTAAATATCTATTACTAACAAGATCTGATTGGTGGGCGCCTAGATTTATATAAATTGTAAACCATTAGAACTATAGTTTCTACTGTATACAGGGGCTCCGGAAAATAGGTGTACACAATTTTATATCAGTCCAAAGATCAAAGTAGGATAATTGAAGCTAACTTAGTTTTATCTACTTCGTTTAACCCGTAGACAGCGATAAAAATATTAAGAAACATTGGTTATTTTTTAAATTTCTTAAAAACAAGCAAACTAATTTTAATATTTTTATGTATAATCAGACACTCTAAAATGATATTTTTGGTGGTCAAGTGATCAGCTACAAAAAGTAACAGTTAAACGTTTTAACAAAAAAATATTGTCCTTTCTGTGCAAGTATCAATCTAATTAAAGGAAAAAGGGAAAAGACAAAAAAATACCTTAAAAAATAATTTTTTGAATGATTTTTTTGCTATGACATTTAATTATTTTACAATTATATATCGAAAATTATATGAATACCAAGCGGCTTGACATGCCCCTGATGTACGGAGTTTATTTAAAGGGTTAGAATCTACACGAAGAAAACTCCAAAAACTATTATTTGTAAGATTTACAAAGAGCACTACATTCGTATCACTTCCAAAAGGTTCGGGAACTTTTACCGATTAAACCACTTATGCGTCATTTTGTCAATGTATTCAGAAGAAAAGATCCAGATTTTTTATAAATTTAGTTTACTGATTACTCCTGCTTTACAAGATCTGGAGTCACCAACCTGCACAATGAACATATTTATGCGTATGAAAACCCATATGCCAATAAAGTTGCGCATCATCAGAATCAATTTTAAAAAATAAATATTTGGCCAGGTTTTTTTAATCGCTACCTTCTTGGTACTCTTGCTATCCCAAAAAACTTAAATTAAAATCCGTATTTATTTTTTTTTTGGAAAAGACATTATAAACAATTTGCTACTTTCACTTTAAAATAGTATATACACGATAGTACCCCACCCCATTTAGGCGTTACCATTCGGCAATGATTACTTGATCAATATTCCGACCAATGTATTAAAAAAAAGAGGCCGTTGTTAAAGTGCCACCGCGTTTTCCAGATTTAAATATGTGCGATTTTTTTTACAGGGCGCTCTTAAAAAAGACTGCAGTTGTTCGCAGGTAATTGAGAATAGTTTTTTCTGACAAAACGGCTCATTCAGTGAAAAACGTTGGGACTTTAAAAAAAATCTAAATACATGCAGTTACCAGATAAAAATTTGGGTTATTAAAATGTTGATGAAAGCAGAATAAAAGTTTACTGATGGCGTCACTTTTAGAAACTTCCATTTTTTTATAGCTGATCACTATACTACCAAAAAAACGTCATTTTAAAGTGTCTAAAATTGAAAACAATAAAATCACTTAGGGCGTTTTTACCAAATTTAGAAAGAAAAACAATATTTCTTATAATGTGTGACCCCCGCTGCTGGCTCAAGGAAGGGATTTCAGATGTAACCTAATATCAAAAGTTTGTAATAAAATTTTTGCCACATACCCTGTACATTAATATTCTGATTTTAATGAAGAAAAATATCTCTCTATCTATCCATTAAAGTATTGTTTTTATTTAATAAACGAAATCCCAAATATATTTCAATGTTTATCAGTTAGATCGCAGCCAAATATAACATCTATTTTTTTTAGAAATCAACGCATATGGTGTTCAAGAAAACTATTCGTGCACTTCATCAAATCTTAGCCTATTTTTCCTAGGACTCATAGTAGGCTTATCGCCAATAATAATATACCTTATTTTTAATACTTGGAAGAAGAAGAAGCACCGAGTCCCAAGCTCTCCTCACTATATTACAGCTGAGTCAAATCCTTACATCGCTGTGCCAGTGAGGGACAGCTCACTTCTTAAAAAACAACACAGTTATAGCGGTAACGGAACAATCAAATCCAAGTTTGATTTTGATTTTGTTCCCACTTTAAAAAGACATAGTAATGAAATGAGAAATGGACATAGCAAGCAATATTACGATAGTGATAAGCATTTATATGAATAACTTCTTCGACTGACTAAGTATTAATTTATTACTTTATTTTATATTTCCAGTGATGTAAAATCGAATTCTCTTTAACCGTAATTTTCTTTTCCTACTTCCATATCAGAATAAAAAAGCATAACAGTTTAAAACCAGAATGTTATATATATAATATATATATATATATATATATATATATATATATATATAAAATATATATATATATATATATATATATATATATATATATATATATATAAAATATAAATTGTTATGCATTTTGCTACCATCCTATTTATTTTATAGCTCAGTATATGTAATATTACATTATGATAAAATAACAATGTACCTGCTTTAAAAAAAGATTAACTCAAACAGGATTTTAAGAAAGTCTATCCCAGTCAACTGAGCAATAATTCTGTGACAAAAATGTTGTGAAGCGTTTTGAGGCTGATCTATACAATCACCTATTGCTTTTGTGAAATTTTATTTGAGCTTTTAAGTGAATCAAAATACTAATATATTTTTTTAAAAAACAGTGGGCAAAGTTTGTGCAAGTGAATAATATTACAGTTCTTTTTCCGGTTAAAATTCCGAAGAATTTTTTATGCGATTTTTCTGTACAAGTTTTGTTCTTTTTAATCTCATTAGAATCTAAATATTTAACGCGTACTATTCTCGGATTAAACGAAGAAAAATATTGACATCATTGATCCATGTTTTTTCTTAAGTTTTATTTAAATGTATTAATACATCTAATAACTTGGATAGGCTTTATGAAAAATCCATTAGTTGTTACAAAATAATTAGTTTAACATATTCATCAGATTGCCATATTGTAACAAAAGTAATCACATGATCTTGTTTTGTATCATGTTTATTTTTGTATGTATTATAAGAAGAAATGTACATAATTATTTATTCCTCATATTGGGGAGAATTTTATATAATACTGTTATGTTTTAATACATATATTTTAATTAATACACTTTTTTATACAAATTAATTTACTGTTTTTTACTATAAATTGTTTTATTTTCCCACAACTATAAAAAGACGGATAGTTGTTGTCCAAAATTTTTTCTTTCCAATACACAAAAAAAATTAGGCAAAATTCTGTAGACAAAACTGACTTAACACATAAGGGGTCATCCATAAATTACGTCACATGAATTTCATGATTTTTTGACCCCCTCCCCCTCCTTATCACAACTCGTCACATTTTTAAGACTCCCTCCCCCTTAATGTGACGTCACACATTTGGAAATTTTACATCTAAAAATAATCAAAACATATTGTGTCCAGAAACAACATCAGGAAATTTAAGGTAGTGATTCTACATTGAAAAAAAAATGCTAGTAAGTTATGTTAGAAAATGCCGAGACCTCCACCATTACCAAGAAACAGGGATGTAAAATATCATTTTTTATTTAATTTTTTGGCATATTTATTTTATTCTTTAACCGATTAAGTTGATATTTGGTATAAGAAACAAGTTTGGTTGACTTGACAATTCTAAGAACAAATTGGTTATTTTTTATTCCGCTAGTGGGCACTTTGCCTGAAACATAACATTAATTTCCTTTATAACTTTTCTATTTCAAGAGATATCTTCAAACAGAGTATAACATGTTAGAGGTAATTATAAACTGAAAAATAATGTTTTCCTGATTAATGTCGAAAATCCTTACCGTTCAACCCGAAAATCGACTTCAAAGTTTTTTTTTTGCGTTTGAAATCAGTTACATACGTAGGTAATTTAACTTTACCCGCAATTAAGTCGCCTTGCTTGAAATTAACATTATCAAGGGTTTGTTGTCAACCAAATTTGTTGCTTATACCAAATATCAACTTAATAAATATGCCAAAAAAATTAAACAAAAAATGATATTTTACATCCCAGTATCTTGGTAATGGAGATTTCGACATTTTCTCACATAACTTATTAGCATTTTTTTTTTGTAGAATCACTACCTTAAGTTTCCTTATGTTGTTTCCGGACACCCTGTATAAATAATAAGCATATAAAAAGTTTTGTGTTTTAATAATTTTGATTTTTACATGTGACGTCACAAAGGTGAATGACCCGTCTATACCCCTCGTCACACAATGTCACAATCCTCTACCCCCCTCCTTCCTCCTTAAGGTGTGACGTAATTTATGGATGGCCCCTAAATGTAGAAGACCAAATTCTAACTTCTGTCACTTTATTTTTTGGTAACAGTGTCGTATACGGTTTTCCGCTATTTTAATGTTTTTTCATAAAAAAAACTTACTGATTTTGGATACTTTTCTGGATAAAACGACCGTACCGCTAATCCAAAATACAGTAGAATCACACTAATCCAGCACTTCAATAAACCGACATGTCCAATAATCCGGCACCCTCCGCCCGCGCCTCCCTTGCTCCTTCCTACACCACAAACCTCAATTAAAAATTATTTTAAACTATATAATTAGTCGATTGTGAGATATGTGGTTTATGGTTATAAAAAAACGTGTAGAACATGAACCCAAATACACTGTTTTCCCTTTTGGGCCAGTCGTTAGAAACAAAAATAGCCCCCTACCTCTTACCGAGCCGAAAGTTGATGAAATTTGGTATCGATGTAGTACTGGGTACCCGGAAACCACCCTTAAACATGGAAAAATGTGTATTAGCCTTTAAAAGCAGAAATAACGGGAAAAAGTCCTAATCCCTCTGTGTGTGGACTTTACAAGTGCGATAGAAAAAACAGCATGATGAATCAGTGAGTTGTGACGAGGTTCGTAGCTAGGGAGGGGGCAAGGGGTGCCAATACGTACGGCGCTGCTTGTATTTTATAGCTTTTTAAGATCTCGATTTGGAATTCTGTACTTTTAATTTTTTTATTTTTTAGTAGCTGATCTCTATTTTCGATTTTATACGACCTGGAAAGTTGATAGTCAATTGTTATTAACAATTTTATGTAGCAAAATAGTCCGTCTGGGGCTCAAGGCTAGCCCGATATCAATAAGCAAAACGTAACTTGTAATTCCGGCTCACAGCTTGTAGTAATGGAGAATTCGTAACTTTTGAAACAATTAAACAATACGCGAGCCGGCTGTGACGCCCCCGGCATGTGAGAGCAGCCCGGTATCGAAAGCCGCCCGGGCCGGTCGTGGTTGTATGAACTACAGAACTACTGTATTTTTAATCCTCATTATCAATATTATCGTATTAACATGGAAGATAGAAAAAAAAAGAAAGGGTATAAATATTGTTTTTTTCCCCCAAATGTGAAAGTACTAGTGCCAAGCCCCCCAAAAAAAAACATTTATTTCTCTTCCTCGAGGCGTACAGGCCAGAAAGCAATGGCAGACAGCAAAAAAGCGGTAGGGGGAGACCGGTTTGGGGTCCGGTCTTGGTCTTGGTCTTGCAGCAAGACCAAGACCAGAAAGACCAAGACCGCCCCCTTGTAAGACCAAGACCAACCCCGAGGTATGCAAGACCAAGCCCGGGGGGGTGCAAGACTACGCAAGACCAAGACCGACCTGCAAGACTCTTGCTTTTTTTGTCATTTTTTTAAATTATAATGTTAATTTTTTTTATATTCAATATACAGAGGTATTTCATACAGACATGACAAAAAATTTTTGAGAAGTACCTAAAAAGGGTTTTTTTTTAGGGGGAACATTTTTTTAATAAAATAAAATTTAAAAATGATAATTTTCGTTTTTAATAAAATAAAAAAAAAACGAAATTTTAGTAGTCGTAACTTTTTTAAAAATTAAGATTGTGACCCAATGGTCCGACAAAGCTCGATATCTAAAAAACCGTTTGACAAAAAAAAACTAAAATTACAAAAGAAGAATTTTGAAAATTTTTTCCTATTCCAAATTTTTTTTTTTTAATTAGGTATCTAGTGATGCCATTTTTTTGGATTAAAAATTTTCCCCAAAACCGGGGAAAAATTATTTTTGTGCCACACTGAAGGGGTGGCATCATTAGATTCTCCTTTAAACTAAGATATGAATGTAAAAGTGATGGTTTAATAAAAAAAATATTTAAATTTTTTTATGGGGGAAATTTTTTATAAAATTGATTTTAAATTTCACTTCCGGTTTAGAGGGGGAAAATCAAAAAATCCCAAAAAAATATAATGATGACGTCATTTTTGTAAAAACCCGAAAATGATATAAAAACGGGGAAATTTTTTTTAAAAAATTTTTTTTCTATAATTTTTCTATCTTGGGTTTAAAAAACTAAAAAAAGGGGGAATTTTTTTTTAGGGTAGTATTTTTTTAAAATTCTGAAATAGAAAATAATTTCCCCCCTTTTTTAAAATTTTTTTTATATTTATTTTTTTACCATTATGAACGGTTTGGGGTATATCGATCTTTTTCGCACTATCGAGCCATCTTGTATATGCAGAATGTTTATAAAGTATTTGTACAAACTTTTTACGGAAAAAGTTTGACTAATTTGAACATAGAAAGTTTATTTGAACTGAAAAGTTTCCCCAGATACTTTTTTAAATTGAAACCAATGTTTAAAATCAGAATCATTTTCATAAAAAAAATTTCACATCTGGTTGAAATTAAAAGTTTTTTTTTTTGCCCTCAGATTACCCAGTATTGTAATTTTATATGCTTCTTAAAAAAGAAAATTTAAATATTTCCTATCACTAAAAGGGCTATAAATAAATAAACCCCTACATTTAAAATATCCTTTTTAATCAAATAATTTATATGTACATGTAAGGTTTAAAATTGGTATATTTTAAAATTTTAAAGCAAAAATTTAGTCTCCATCTTTATTTATTTGTAAGTGTTAAAAAAATATATATTTTATTTAAGATTGCTTAGTTTAAATTATTACTACCAAAAAAAAAGCAAGACCAGCAAGACTCTTGCAGCAAGACCAAGACCAAGACCAAGACCGGGTGGTGCAAGACCAAGACCAAGACCAAGACCTTCTTTGGGCTTGCAAGACCAAGACCAAGACCAGACCTGCAAGACCAAGACCAAGACTAGCCCGGTCTTGGTCTTGGTCTTGCTTTGCTCATCACTAATGAAGGGGATAAACTACTTAGCAATAAATCGACATTTTTTGTCTGTGAAGATCATTTCAACGCAAGTAAGTTTAATTAGTGTATTAATTATAATCATGTATTGAAAGTCCAACATATATTTTAAAAGCATTGTTACCGATTGTTGACAAAAAAATACTTTTTCCCTTGAGTTAAATACAGTTAGTACAGTATAGCACTGGCGGTATGCGGGCGCTACGGACGGCCCCACATGCGGAGTCAAAGCTCCTAAAGATTATTAAGGGCGGGCCATATTTGAAATGTTATTTTCTGAATGGCTTATTTATTTGAACTAAAATTTTGGATCATCTAATTTTGGTTGGAACTGGGTGTGAAAAAATTTTGAACCATTTTTCTAAATTTCATTAAATGAGCCTATTTACATTGTTTAAACAAAAAATGGAATAAAGAACCATGCAGGTATATAATAGTCTCTATAGGTTTTCGCAGTCGCTGAACATAATTTTTGGGATAGTTTGGTCTAAAATGGTAACAGTCAATCATCAATAATAATTTTGGCTTAAAATATGTTGAAAAATTAATTTCCAACGGATCAGGGAAAGTATTAATCGCAAAAGACATAGCTGTGAAAAAAATATAAATGAAATCGGGTAATGGGGGAGAAGATATGGGAACTAGTAGGAAAAATAAGATGAATAATTTTAATTAAACCAAGATTTATTGAGTATCGTTATTCATGACAAAAAACAAGTAATAATAAATAAATCATCCCTGCAAAAATCCAAAAATATATCCCTGGAACTATCATCGCAAGAAATACTTTCTCAGCACCAGCAGAGTCGCACACTCTAACACAACTTTTGCACTAACAAGCTAGCAACATTTTTCACAGGTCTCTGTAAAGTATTGGCAGCAAATTGGCAGGTAAATACTGTAAAAACTTACTTTTACACCCCGAACAAGTCGACTGTGCCAAGATGACACTTTGTTTTCCCTGCCCTGTGTACATTGAAATTGTTTTTATTTCTTCTATTTTTTTCTCCAACATTGGCAGGTACCTAAATAAACACTTCCCGAAGAAATTATTTAACACCGGTAAGAGCAAATCAGCTCGTAAACATACCGAGCATGCCGCATGGCAAAGACGACGCGTTGTTTTGCCTGCTCTGCGCAGAATCCAACATAGCCGCCTGCGTCCACAGTAAATACGAACTTTTTCCCTAAGATGTAACCGATATTTCAAGTTAAACGAGCCGTTCATGGAGCATCCCCGGGAAATTCAAGTACATGTATTTTGAAGCTGGAGTCTTGCACTTTCAGAAAAGTATAAGGGGAAACTTTGGAGACCACTCTGGCCGATATCCCGTGTCATTTTTCGAGATGATACGATTTCTTATAAATTCTTGTTCTACCTCAAATTATTTGAATTTCTTGAGTATATTGAAGAATGTAGACATATTTTCTTAAAGATCTTACACTTCCCTTTAAAATTATACTCCTAACATGTTGCTTATAATGCGTACAATATTCGAAGTCTGATTTGTTAATTAACAGGATGAGACGGTCAAAAAAGTTCACAAGTTCCAAAGCTCATAACACAAAGGAAATTAAATCCTGTCCAGCAAAATGGTAGAAATAAAAAACACATAACTCGAAAAATATATCTGACCTTCAAGTTGCTATAATTTTTAAGCTAAAAGCTTATAAGATTGATATAAAGGTTAATGAAGGTTAATTGACCATGTCTTACTGTTGCAATAACATTATTTATTTATGTGAACGAATTTGCTAGCATAACGGTGCAAGAAATGAAGGTTCAGGCTTCGTTCCTTCGTTTGGTATATTACTCTTTACGAGATTCTTCCACGTTATAGCAAAAATTGAATTAGTACGGAAACTGTCGAAAAAATTTTGAATAATCAATTTCGCGCGCTTTCGCGAGTCTTTAGGAGTAAAATTTCTCAAACTTAGAACAAAAATATCTTAGAAGTGTGAATAGTCATTTCTAGCGTAAAATGTTTTGTT
This sequence comes from Listronotus oregonensis, assembly GCA_019359885.1. Classification (NCBI taxonomy): domain Eukaryota; kingdom Metazoa; phylum Arthropoda; class Insecta; order Coleoptera; family Curculionidae; genus Listronotus; species Listronotus oregonensis. Next base: position 45,765 of record JAHBCN010001112.1, read on the forward strand.
CTTTCGAATGGCAGCGTTATTTTTAAGAAAAAACTATCCCTTTATAAATAAAAATAAGTTTAAAAGTTCAGGGGGTGGTTTTACCCTCTTTCCGACACTTCTTAGCAAAGATTCGTTGATTTTTCGATTTTTTGCCTTAAAATCTACTAGTATGCCAAATTTCATCAACTTTGGTAGCGGTTAGAGGAAAAAAACCTCTAACGACTAGACTATTTATAAAATGTTATATTTTATTTACTATGATTTTTCTATACAATTCAGTAATCCAACATTCCAATAATCCGGCACCCTCTGGTTTTTAATAGTGTCGGATTAGTGAGATTCTCTTTATTCCGCTTAATTACAAGTAAACAAACTTGCGGGCCCGAGAAGTGAGTAGGAGTGCAAAACAGGTAAAAGAAGTTACCATAATCGAATTTTGGCGTTAAATCATTTATAACCAGTATTTACCACTGCATTTAGGCGGGTATGGTTCACTTTGGTTATGACGTTTTATTTATATAATTTATGTCAAAGTAATCATCAAGTCCTGTCATTAAAAACCTTTTATTATCGCGGATAATACCGTAAAATCACGCGGAATGAGATAAAAAGGTTTTACTTTTTTTCTTCTTTCTAAGTTATAGCTGCTTATCACATGAAAATGGCACTAACCGAAACGTTGTGTACCAATTTACAAATAAAGACAAGGTAAGTCCAGGATTTTAGTGTTATTGATACGAAAGTACTGTAATAAAGTTTAGATTTAATAACTCTTAATGTTACTATAATTTTCTTTTTGGTTAAAATATTCTAAACACCCATATAAAAATAACTTATGGCAGCTTAAACGACTTTTTAACAACACTTTGACCAAAATGCTACTTAGTTATGTCTTGTAGTCACTGTTTCTTCAATGTGATATTGCTCAAATTGTTCAATAAAAATTAAAAAATAATTTTAAACTTTTAAAAAGCAGTTAATTCTTTTTAGGAAGATAAGATAGTGTTACGCTGTAAAATGTAGAATTGACTTTGTCTGATTTAATGCGCCGACTATATAACCCATACCACACACTTCTACTGAATCAATCAAAATGAGATAAATTCGAAATTAAAAACAAACATTTTGTGTGAAACAATTTCCAAATAACAAAAAATGGTGTTTTTTGAGTTAGTAGTATTTTATTTTTATTAAAATAATTTTCAGCAAGGTGAAAATTATCCCACTGTCAATGAGCGTCTGAATTTTTATAATATTTATTTCAAAATTTAGAAGAAAATCATAGTTGAAGGACCTAAAAATAATCTTTACACAGTAATTAATAAATTTAAGCGTATAGGATGACTAGAAGATTACCATAAAATGGAAATGAACATGTTATTAATAAGGAAAGATGAACCATTGACCAGGTTGTTGTCACTTAGATATGATGTATTTTTGTAAAAAATAATCCAATAGGAGGTGTGTTCTATATTACCGCGGAGCATTTATCTCTTGTAAAATATCTGCTGAATTTTATCGCCAGGTGGGTAATTGACCCGAAAAATACTACCAAAACTTTTTAAAAAATAAAAAAGGATATAAAGTTTTAAAACTCCCTCCTTGGGCATATCTGTATTATTTGAATTAGAGTATCTGTATGTGTTGGTTTTCAGTAAATTTTGGTTTCAAAACTAGATAAGATTTTTTTACTAGAATGCAAAAAGGGTAGGTCTAAGTGTACATCTTTTTCTAATGAATTTAATAGTGGGGGTCTTGTGTATTAATAAGTGCTAAGAATGTGTTCGAACAATGTTGGTCATGTTGCGAATAGAAAAAAAATGTCATTTATACATCTCCAGCACGACAAAGATTTATATGGATAATTTTCCACAAAGGGGTATTCAAAATGATGCATTGAACTATTTATAAGGTTAATACAGGTAAACCCATGCTCATGCACAAAGTTTGTTTATAGTAGTCAGTGTTATATTGGAAATAGGATGTTTTACACAAAAAGTAACTAATTTGAGAATATTTTATGCTTAGTTTGGTATGTTATCCAAGATGGAATAGAATAATTTATAACAGTAGTTAATTTTTTATTTACGGGAAAATTTATAAACTGACATCAAAACTAGCCAATATGTAATTTGGATCTACGTTAATGTGTGACAATTTTAATAAAAACTGTTGGGAGTTTTTAATGTAAGAGTCAGTATTATTTTTTAAGGCATCTAAAATATTAAGTGGAAATTTTGCTGGTCGATGTGCAGGAAAGTTTATACAACTAACTATGGGGTATAATGGTATTTTCGTCAGCTTGCGCGCGGCTTAGCATTTTTAGACGCTGCGCTGTCTGATGACTTTTGCAACGACTCTTCGAAGTCTGACCATTATTTTTAGGAACGTTTATTTATTTTCTACAACAAATCTTAATTTCAAACGGATATACATATGTAACTCAAATAACTGACTTTTTGAGGTTTGTATCTCGGTCTGACGGCGAACGCAAAATTGACGAGAAGTCTGACAATCTTTTTTTATCCTTATTTAGTTACAGACAATGCGCTGTTTAAATGGTAGCCGACTATTAACAACTTAAATTTTCCAATTTTTTGGTTTACATTGTTGTTATTGGTGGCAATACAACCGCGCATAAGTCAAAATAGAAAAAAATAAATAAATATAACATAAAACTTTAAAACTAGCACAAGTAAAAATAAAATACAAAATACATAGTACAAAAATTGTCAGACGTAAAAAACGAGGGTACGATGCAGCTGAACAGCCGGAAACAATTCTGTCGATCTCATCCAAAGAAAAAGGAGCTAACTCCAGAAAATTCTCCTTGAGTCTAGATTTGACTGGGTAGAGGTAACGTCCTTACTGATTCGTCCAATCTGTTAAAGTATTTTATACCAAAATAATTTAAACCAGTTTGTGCCCTTGTTAACCTTGTGTTGGTAGAATACATGTTATTTTTGCTACGTGTTCTATAGCCATGGATGTCGGCGTGTGTTTCATATAGGTCTGTATGTCTTCGGATATAAAGGATACTTTTCAGTGCATATATCGCAGGCAGTGTCAGAATTCGTTCACACTTAAAAGCCTCCCTGGTCTCATCGCGGTATCCAAGCCCAGCAACAATAAGTACACGTACAGCACTCCGCTGAATTCCAAAAATTCTGTGCCTTATTGCAGCGTGACCCCAAGCAAGCACGGCATATGTCATCTTAGAATGAAACATGGCAAAATAAGCTGTCTTGACCACGTGCTTTAGTGCTCTCTGGGAAAGTTGGCGCAGTGCATACACCACTCTAGTCAGGGACTTGGCAAGCAGTTCCTCGTGTTCACACCATGTTTGTTTTAGATCCAGTTGAACTCCCAGAAATTTGACAGATGTCGGATTTATTGGGATGTCGTCAAGACATCTAAGGGAGGACACCATTGTTTCGGTTTTTGACGTTTAGTGCTAGCGGATTCGACACAAACCATTCACTTGCCTGAGCCTGCAGATCCGCTGTTTTTGCCTTTAGTTCAACAAGGTTCCTAGCTGACACTGTTAAAGTAGTCTCGTAAGCATAGAATTTAAATTTAGCTGTACATACAGAATTAGAACTGTCATTTATGTATATTAGAAATAAAATCGGGCCAAGAATTGAACCCTGCGGAACTCCGCTCGTAAGAGGCAGCGCTCCAGACTCGTACTCCAGACGAACGACGTATCCTCTTGCTGTTAAATAGGATTTTAAAAACGCTATGCCTTGCTGAAAGTTAAAATTAATAGGCCGTGAGCTTTTTTAGTAAAATTTCATGCGAAACACAATCGAATGCCTTACTAAGACCGCAGGATTTTGATGCGGAGGGCTGACCAGTCTCAAAGCATTCCAAAGTTAAATAAGTAAATCTTAATATAGCATCTCTCGTTCAACCCCGTCTCCAAAGAAGCAAACTAGAAATTATTATAAAGCTTGTTTGCTTTCTCGTATTTTTTTCATATACCTTTTAGATTATAGGCAATCTCGAAATAGGTCGGTGATTCTCGGGTTTGTTAATATCCCCATTTTTAAAGATTGGAATCACTGAGGCATCTTTAAAGCATCTGGAAAAATACTGGTTCTAATCGACTCCTTTAGAAGCTTGGTAAGAGGTATCAGCAATGTGAAGTATCATTTTGTTATTAAAGAAAACGTCTCTAACGGGATTTAATGAGATGCACCGGCTATTAATAACATTTCTTTTACCTCCCCATCTCCCGGACGCATGGAGGTAAGTAACACGCGGCATCGTCATTCGGCATGCCGGCCGGTCGTAGTTTTAAAAGTAACACGCGAGCTGGCCAATTTATCGGCACAATACTGGTGATATCGTGCTACTTTGCACTTTACTCTTTTACCGCGAAAACATCCAAAATCCACAGTCAATCAAGCAAACAATTGAAACGCTCCCTTTATTGGACCTTCAAAGCTAGTTGCACACATTCGCTTGGCAAATATGCTGGAAACAATAAAGGATTGGGTGACAGAAAAATAGCGACACAACTATTTTCTTTATTATGATACTTACATTTTTTTTTTGATTACTAATATTTTTTTCTAAATAGTTATCTTTTATTGTATCCACTTTTCGAAAAGCGATAAAGGAAACTAAATGTCATGTTGGTCCATTTCATAATCATATAAAATAGGATTAATAACTATAAAATATATCCATATATTTTTTTAAATGGACTCCATTTGACTTAAATGCTATTTTAATTAATCGTAAAACCTAAATCTCTCTTAATATTACCTGAGTTTAAAAAACATTTTTTAACCCCTCTAAGAATGAAATATATGTTTTTTAACTTTCTTTATTTGTTGAAAGCCACCAAAAATAAAAGTAAAAATTATATATTCTTAACAAAGACCGTCCAAAAGCTAGACCATCCCTCCATTTAACCACTAAGGGGATGAATTTTCGAACAAGATTTAAATGGGACCACCTTAGATCTTCCTGAGTTGAACAAAAACAGAGTCAGAAAAATTGACCTCTAAACTACGGAGTAATCGTCAAACATACAAAAAAAAATACATACGGGCAAATTGAAAACCCCCTCCTTTTTTGAAGTCGAGTAAATAATGGTTTTATTTCTCCCTATAAGTAAATTACTCAGGTATCTCTTTTCCGAAGGGCAATAATGGGTGTAACTTACCTCCATGTCGCCAACCTGCGTGTTACATTCAAAAATACGAATGGGCACCCCGAATGGCGATGCCGCGTGTTACTTTCCTCCATGCCTCCCGGACTAGCAGTATTTTCCAAAGAATTTTAATTAATTTTACAGCTGAAAAATATCCTTCAGTTTTTGACGTAGTCATTGGACTTATTTGAATTGTAATCAACCTTTTTAAAACCTAACAATTTCCTTGAATGCATAATGTGTATCTTCACTGTCTACAAAAAAGACCTACTTGTTTCTACGAAAAGGCGGGAACAAGCATAAGCTCATCGGCGAGGGCAAATATTCTGAAATCCCAAAGCAAGCTGCCGCGTTGCGTCGTCGTGTTGTCATATCAGCCGAAGTCTATTGCATATTCCACTCTTCGTCGTCCACGGGCTGGACGGGCTGATTTCTGAGCCCAGCCGCAAGTTGATCTCGGTTACGCTCGCAATCGCGGGGTGAAATAGTTCAACGGTCTAATACGGCGGCTGCCTGATAAAAATAGAGATGTCTTGCAGTATATTTTATTTAAAATATTTGCTTCCTTTTGACTTTACACTTATATTTTTTTTAAATAAATAAATATGTATATGTATAGTGTATAGTTATTTATTTATAGTTAATATAAAAACGAAATGTAAACATTTATTTTACTTTAAGATTTTTTTCTGAGAGGGCAGCGCCCCAGAACAATCCTTACTAGCGCCCTGAAATAATGAGATACGAGGTGCGTTAATCCCTAAAAAATTAATCGGGGTATAACATCCTTAAGAATAGGTACATTATATATAAAAAGTGCATAAAAAAAACAAAGGCATTTAAAAAAAATAACTTTTATATTACATATTTTCGTTTAACATTTAATTCTAGTTTATACCCTGTTTAAACTAAATATTTTGGAATACTTCCTTAACTTATGATAATCAGTCTTGGGTATTTAATTACAACTATTAGTATTTTTAATTGTTAAATGGAGTATTAAGCAGAAATTACCAGTATTGAATATTTTATTATTGTCTGCTATGTTTTATTTTTTAATTTTAAAACAAAAAGACATCTGTTTCGTAAAATAAAACTTTTTTTATTCTTCTGGCACAAGAAGAGAACATAAGTGTTTTTTATTACCTCTGGTAGGTTTCAGTGAAATACTAAAAACCAGATTTTTAAAAAACGTCCTTTTTAAATCAAATTGTATGAAACTATCGGTTTCTTTGTAACCAATACCTTAAATTTTAATTAAAATACTTTTAGCCAGATCCATTTTAATGGTTTTCAAGACAGCTTTCTTGTTTGTAAAGCAATGCCTATACCTATCTTACCCCAGCAAAAATGTGGACAAAAATCTAGAATAATAAAAATTGCGTTTTTTTTTTGTTATCTGCATTTATTTTACTATAATTTTTTTTTAACTTTAACCATTTCGATGAAAAATTTTGTTCTCTACAAAAAAGCTTGCTTCACATTTTTGCTAAAAATGAACAGATTTTAAGATAATTTAGATTTTTTAAAATGATGACAAATCTACCATGTTGTTAAACGCAAAATTAGATTCAATAACACTTTGTAATTTTTTTTATATCTAGGCACCCCAAAACCATAATAATAAAATTGCTCTAAGGAATTTGTTACTTTTGTACAGTCAATGGCCCAAGATTATTTAATTTCAGTTTTTACAAAAGGCCATGAGAAAAGCTTTGATACTAATTCATTTGAATTTTGTATTGTGAAATTATTATTTCTTCGAGTTTTTGAATAGAAAAACCTTATTTTAATCTGATCTTGCCCAAAAAGGACGCATCGAAATCGATTTTTTTTATTAAATATATAACATGCGCCAAATTAGTCACTGAAATAACGGGGCTGTATTTCTCTTAGGCACATGAAAAAAATAAGATTTTAAAGAAAAAGAAAACATTAATAGAGCAAGAATGTTGATTGAGGTAGTAGTCGACTTTTCTGATTTTTATGTCTAGACGTACAACATGCCTTAGAAATATTAAGCACTAATTTTGGAATGTTCTATACAAAATGTAGGTAATTTGGACTTTATACTCCCTTTAAGATCACACAAACTAGTATCACAGAAAACTTATAAACAATTTAATGCGAATACAAACTACTACAATGTTCCGCATTAAAACAAATAAATAAAAGTAACTAAAAACCTACATACAAGGACACCAGTTTACAGCCGAGAAGAAAAGCAAGAACATAAATCTTTTAATATTCAAGCTTACCCCAAGGGTGGTAAACTTAACAAGGAGTGCTAGACTTTTACTATTTGTCCGCAGATATAGGTTATGTTTGGACGTCGTGCCCATTTTGCCCAGAAGGTAGATTTATTTTATTAATTTTTGTTAAATATTCAACTTTTAAAAACTATTTTGGATATGCACTTACTATTAGAACTGTAATGTATAATATTTTAAAAAATTAAGACTTTATATTACTTGTAAACAAAACAAACAGGCAAACGGATTACGTCACAAATACCGAATTGACATTTAAATTGGTGTATATGGGCTTAAATGGGATCGAGCACTCCTTGTTAGGTTTATCACCCTTAAGCTTACCCAAGGACATACAGGAGCTTAATTAAATATGTACCTAAACTTTAAGACGAAAAGTTTATGCTAACATGTTTCCGGACATGCTTCGTGTTAACATATGAGGTATTTAAAATTTTTAAAAGAGGAGTAACAAAATTAGTTTGGCATATACATTGCAATCGTAAAGCAGTTGATAAATTTGTTAAAAGCTCAAGGAACAACTTTTAGGTAGGGTTCATACATAAAGGGTGATTCCTGTGGAAGGTATGACGTCATTGATATTTTTTTCAGTGGTAAAACTCGTTTTTTATTACCGGAGTTGGAAAAAGCACATTGTTTTTCATCGGATACGAAAAAAAAACAGAAGAAAAACGCTTTTACAATTTGAAAATACTAAATTTAATGGCAATGAAATTTTTAAAAACAACTAAATAATTGTTTAAACCGTGAATAGTTGGCTGCGTGACAATTACCATGACAATAAATATTTGACTGTTGTCAGCTGTCAGTGACTTAAAATTAAACTTTGTTAAATAGTCCTTCATGTTAGTTTTTTGAAGAATTTAGTTCTGATCTATATATCAAAGCAGCGGATTTAGTGTTTAATGGGGAAAAAATTGTGTTATTTTCTAACAAATGGGTAAATTAACGGAACGAAAAGGAACTGAAATTCTTACCATGGTAGGATTTGGAGATAGGATGCGTAGCCAAAACGAAGTAGTTACATTGCTAAATGGAATTTATCGTGCTGCCCTGTCATGACAAAACGACGTATCTCGAAAATTCTTATTTCAAGAGTAAAGTTTTGACAGAATTTAAGTTTTAGTTATTGAAAAAATTCAATTGTGTTATGACAAAACGCTGTAACTCAAGATACGTCTTCCCATCATAACAAATTAATGTTCATTTTGATAAATAATAAGAACTGTTGAAACAAAACGCTGTAACTCGAAGAATTTAATTTTCACTGTGAAACAGATAAGTTTTTTATTTCTGGTATACGCACATTTCATCAATAATATTAGCATAATTAATTAAATTAGCGAAATTTTGATGATACCCTATCATTAAGTAACACTTAAAGAACCTTTTAGCTGTGTTACAAAACAGAGTATCTCTATAAAAGTGTTAGACAATGTTATGGTTTCAATAACACTAAAATCTTGGACTTCCATTGTCTTTATTTGTTAATTGATACACAACGTTTCGGTTAGTGATGTATCTCCAACAGTTTTCAAGTGAGTTATCACTTGAAAACGGTTGGAGATACATCACTAACCGAAACGTTGTGTATCAATTAACAAATAAAGACAATGGAAGTCCAAGATTTTAGTGTTATTGAGTATCTCTAGATACGTCGTTTTGTTATGACAGGGCAGCGTGATGATAATTTTTGCAAAGAATTTTTTTTCTGACAAGGCTACCTTTTCCTTTAACGGCCATGTCAATAGCTTTAGATTTAACAACCATGAATTACTTTTTGTGAAGATACTTAAAAAGTAAAATGGACGTTATAAAGCCAGAAAATTGATAAAATAATATGTTGCGAAATACAATTTTTAACTCCTGCAGTTGTAGAAAATTTTCAAAAGGGTATATTTGGCTATTGTCAAGCAGTCAATGGTGCTCAAGTTAAGCATTTAATTTAGTGGTTTTTAAAGTTTTTTTTTAGTGTATACTCAAGATTATCTTACTGGGTGTAAAAAAGTGCTCCGAAATAAAAAAGGGGAGTTGCCATTAAAAAAAATCTTGATACCTCTCACAGGAATTACTCTGTATATATCAATTCTAAATAAACTTCAAGCGTTTTTCCCAAAAATAATTCCTGAAATTTTAACGAATTTAATCACTACTTTACAAATGCACTGTATAATAACAAAAAATTTACATACAAACTATCATCTTTTGATTTAAAACAATCAAATTAACTAAAAAAATTCCAACTATTACCTAAGCACAAAATTGACAAGTCTATTTAAAAATTATTAAATTACAGTTTTTGTAATTTTTTCTGTTAATATCTTAAATTTGTTGGTTAAAAAATAGATAACTAAACCATGGCTCATCTACTTAGCACCAGCAAAATGAAACTTTTTATTGCCATCCAAGTAAATCGAGTTCTAATTAAACAGCTTATATAATATCAAACAAAAAGTATTAATAACACAGCCACACGAAAAAAGAAACTTGGTCTGTAAATAATTTTCGGCATTAACTCCTCCCCAGAAAGTAAAAGTATCTACGCCACTGATTTAGACTGCAATAAGCATGTCCTAATTAAAAATTACACATTAATGGATCTTTTACTGATATAACCATCTATAATAACCTGTAATTAAAAAAAACTTAAAACAACGCAACAAAAAAAAACATACCATATTTTTTTCAAATCTACAAAGTTGTAGGATGTCGTGAAACATCTTCTGGAAGCACGGGGCAGTCGGGTGGCAAATTTAACTTTCTTCTTAAATAGTTGCCCTCTTCTCTTCTGAGTTGAGCAATTACCTTTAGTTTTTTATATTTTTCGAGTAAATCACACGTTGCCTAAAATGAAAAAAGGTCTTAAGAGCATTTCGTATTTTTTTTTGGTAATTTAATTAATATTACATTTATCAAAAAATCCATGGATCGTTGTTCTATGGAGGTGACTACGAAAGTACCGTTATAAAAATTAGATTTAAAAAGCCACTAATGTTCCTATAATTCTTGTTGTTGTGAAAATGTAATAAATACCCTTATAAAAATTACTTATTGCAGCGTAAACGGCTCTTTAATAAACTTTGGACCAAAATGCTTTTTAATTGGTCAACGTTTTTTTAATGTGATATTGCTCAAATTGTTCAATGTAAATTAAAAAAAAATGTTTTAAACTTGCAAAAACCAAATAATTAAAAAATATATATATGACAGGGTAGGACTGTTAAGATATAACCCGAACATGTTTACGTCATTACTTAAAAGTAGAGCCGAATTTCTGTCTCATTTAATGCGCCGACTATACAACGCATATTTCTACTGAATAAATTTAAAAAAATGGTGTTTTTGAGCTTATAGTATTTATTTTTATTAAATTAACTTTCAGTAAGGCGAAAATTATCCCACTGTCAATCAGCGTCTGAATTTTTATAATATTTATTTCAAAATTGAGAAGCAATACCTAGTTAAAGCACCTAAAAATCATTTTTACTCATGGAATTTAATTTTATTTAAGTCAATTTAAGCCTACAGGATGATTAGACCATAAACATATAAAGAGGAAAAGAAATGTGTTCTAGTTAAGAAAAGAAATGTAAATGAACATGTTCTTAGTAGGGGAAGATGAGTCAGTAACTATCAATAAACAACTTGCTGAACAGTTAAAAAATTTTGAGATAGTTGTGACTTATATGAAAAAAGCAAATATTCAGAAGCTTTCTCCTTACGATCACTAAGATATGATGTATTTTTGTAAAGAATGGATGAAAAAATCAACAATAACCCAGTAGGAGATGTGTTCTATATTGTTGTAGAGGATTATCTATTAAAAAATATTTACTGAATTTTATCGCCAGATGGGTAATCAACGAATTTTTGGATAGAAATAAAGTAAACAAACCTTGTTTGGCATAAATATATTCAGGGGGACAAGGCGGAATAGTTCTTGTAAACACACTAAATAGCAACCTTGATTAAACACACTAAGTTACATCACTTCGGAAATAATAACTTTTTCAATGTTTATGGCATTGCACCATAAATCACATTTCTATAAATCGATGATTTTTTATTTTTAAAAAATATTTTTAAAGCCACAAACCCATTTTTGTTTATTATCTGAAGTGACAGAAAAGATATGTCATTCACTTTATATGCTTAATTCGATTGCTGTTGATCAAGTCAGTTTACAAAACGTGTTATTGAATAATACAACCTACTAGAAAGAGATAAAATGACATCGAAGTGCCCAGCTGTCCAAATAAACCATGTGGCCCATGAAATCGAATCTTGGAATGACAGTTCCAATAAATGTTTATATTTAAATCGATGTTGCCTATATTAACACAAAAACCAATATTTTTAAATAACTGTATTACATTATCAAGATAATTTCCTGATTTTGATTTTTGACATCTGGCAATTTGTTTACGTTTTTCCAAAACAAAAACAAACAGATCACTATACCAAACACCCTGCCTACAAACTGGCGTTGCGTTAATTCTAGTCCTTGAGTTCGTTGTGGGTAATTGACTTAAAAAATACTATACTCCTAAAAAATGATATAAACTTTTTAAAACTCCCTCCTTAAGCATAACTGGATTATTTGAGTTAAAGTATCTCGGCTTTCTGTAAATTTTAGTATCAACTAGACAATTTTTTTATAAGAATGTCAAGAAATTGAAGAATAGTGGAGTCTTGTGTATTAATAAGTGCTAAGAATTTGATTGATCAATGTTGGTCATGATGATAAATTAAAAAAAAAAATGGTTTATACATTTCCACCGCCACAAAATTTTATATAGGTATTTTTTTGCAAAAGAGCATTCAACATGATCCATAAAACTATTATTTAATAAAGTTGATAAAGTTAAAGCTATGCTCCTGCACGAAGTTTGTTTATAATATGGTCATTGTTACATTGAAAATAGGTCGTTTTACTTTAAAGTGAATAATTAAAGAATACTTTATGCTTAGTTTGGTATATTCTCCAAGGTGGAGTAGAATGCTTTTTTTCTGACAATAGTTGTTTTTTTTTTATTTACAGGGAGATTTGTAAACAGACTAATAGTCTAATCAATTAGTTGAAAATGGTGAAAAATAGAGATACTGCTTCTAAAAATACGTGCGATAGCTCATTCGATCCGGAATGTTTGTTTATAATATGATCAGTGTTACATTGAAAATAGGTTGTTTTACTTTAAAGTGAATAATTAAAGAATATTTTATGCTTAGTTTGGTATATTCTCCAAGATGGAGTATAATGTTTTTCTTATTTACAGGAACATTTTCCAACTTGTAGAAAAATTAACTTTAAGTTAAATTTTTAACGGTAATGGATTCTTTGAAGTGTTCTGAACACAACATAATTTTTAAAATTTTTCAATTAATATTTAATAGCTTAAAAAAATTATTTAGTGTGGCATACTTGGTTTTTACGCCACACGCGCGCAACCTGTAATGTCGCGCAGAGGCCCATTTTCAGCGTTAAATTAAAACTACAAATAATGAAGATAGAGTTCCGGGAGTCAGGAGTTTTTTTTTTTTTTGAAAATTGCCTCCTCTTTAAGGTTTTTTTTTAACTTTTTAAATATTCCTAGTTTATGAGATATCGACGAAAAATGAAATACCTTTTTTTATCTTTAATTGTTTGTTAACTTTTGCAATTTTTTATGTGCTAATAGACGCTTCCGATACAATTGTCTAGACATTCTTCCGGACCGAATGAGCTATCGCACGTATTTTTAAGAGCGGTATCTTTATTTTTCACTATTTTTAACTAACTGCCTAAACTATAACATTTTAACTCGCCAATGTGCAATTTGGATCTATGTTAATGTGTGAAAACAAAATTAGAAACAATTAGAAGAACAGATAACGCCGATCGTACAGCAACTATCGAGGCAATTTAAAAAGTGTGAAAGACAAAAATATGATGGTGTATTTAAAAATATTATTTATCTTAAAAGCGGAGAAGTAATAGTATAAAGTCACAGTAGAAGTCAACAAGACAAACAAAAACAAGCACTTGGTAGTAAAGGAAACATTATAATTAAACAACTAGGAAAGGCGGATCCAATGTTTATGTTGACAGGTATTGAAAAAGAGTACAACTTGTCGAAGAACTTCTAACACAAAAATAAAACAATAATAATGTTGTAACTGAAAAATGCATCCTTAAAAGTAGTGACTAAGAATACTTGCCGAAACCTATGAAAGAAAACTGGATTTTCCAAGCATTGCTAAGTGGTTAAAAAAAAAGAAAAAAATTACTTTTTTTTTTATCTTTATGACAGCTCACGAAGGATTATTATATATGTATATTATATCCTATATGTATATTATATCCTACGGATTACTAAGTACCAAAGTACCGTGAGTGCCGGGTTTTCCGGTGTTTAACACATTTCTTCCCAGTTGTTCCGTCAACGTTGTCCAAGCACTGAAACATGCAAATATTGCATTTCACAGCACCTTTTAGACAACGCGGTAGTGCCACCACGGACGTTATTTTTAAATAACTACTACCTAAAAGTGTCTCGAAACTCTGACCACTACGCTACCGGAGAAACAGAAACTTCAACCTTGTTTCGGTATGTGTATAAAAATACCTGCCATTATCCATGTGTTTTAAATGCTGCGTATTTGAGCATGTGCCCAAATACTGTTAGAATAAAAAATGTTGCCATAAATGCAGTAGCGAACATGCTGCTAGAAATTACCAAGCCACAGATTTGTTATGCGAAAAATTAAATAAAAAATGGGATATACAGACCTAAAGCATTCTGCAAGTAATCCAAACTGCCCTACTTACCAAAATAAATGGCAGCGATCTAAACAATATGTTAACTATAATAAGAGTGAAAATTTTTGAAAACAAAAGAAAACATCATGAAAATTTTTGAAAACAAAAGGAAACACCATCACCAAAATCAAAAATGACTTTAATGTGCACTTCGACTTACATCTTATTTTACAAATTTTTATTGTCAAAATCGTCAAAATCATCCTTACGTAATTAATGAATAGCCCCTATAGCATAATAAACCAGAATCTACGGAAATTTCTGTGGATCCGCTGAAAGACTTTTTAACTAGCCATACTGACTGTAGTGTACTGTGTGTTACCGAACATTGAGAGACACATACGCAATTGGAAAACATTGGGATAGAAGGTTTCAATATTGTTACAAGCTATTAATGTAAGATCAGCATTTCAGTGGAGAGAGAGGTGACTTAAATGCTGTTAGTGAAGAAAATATATTTAAATACTGTGGCTGTCAATCGAAAGTAAACAATACAACTTTTATCCTTGTGTCTTTGTATCGACCTCCAAATGGGGACTTTAGAGTTTTTTTTTAATTGCTACAGCTTTTACACTTCTGTTCAGTTGAGCAGATTTTAATTTTAACTGGACATTTTAACATAGATTTTAAATCTGAAATTAAAAACATGCTGGACCTTAATCACTTAATAATTTTTTTAATGTGGTTCATAGTATAATGGATTATTCCCGTGTCACAAACACCAGTAAAAGTTGTATTAATAATATATAAACATGTTTTGAAAGCAATAAGAAATTTCAAATTCCACATCCTTTTATCTCAGATTACACAGCTCAAAAACTTATTCTAACTACAAAAAAAGAAAAATAAGAGTGCACTAGCTGAAATAAACTGGCAACAAGTGTATTCCTTAAAAACTAACTTAGTAAATGATCAGTCAAACACATTTATGAACATCTTCCAAAATAAATTTAATGAATGGTTTCCTTAAAGAAACTTTAACCAGCCTATATAATAATATAGACAATGTGATCCTGAAATTAAGAAATGTAAAAGTCAATAAGACATCCCATATGTATTAAAAAGTGATAAATATACTAACTTAAATAGAACTGACAGATATAAAAAAAAATATAATAAAAAGAAAAGGAAATATGATAAAGTTTTGATTAAGTAAAAAAAAGACATTTTTAAAGAAAAAGAAAATTTTAATAATTTTGTTGTAAATGCTACTACAGATTTGCTTGATAATCTGCAGCATATACCTTTTGGTTCAAGCATAGAGTATAATGAAAGGTCACCCAAAATGCGTCTAACAGACCGCGAAGAACTTCTTGAAATAGCTAAAAAAACTTAAAGCAGCGGACATGATGAAATATCGTCGAATTCGTTTACCCATGTTATAACACAAATTACATAACCCCTATATCACATATTTAATAATTCCCCGATATTTGGTATTTTTTTCGAATGGTCTTAAAAATGCACTGTTCGACAAGTGAGTTTTTTATGTTTAATAATTTGCCAAGTTCTATCCAACATGGATATATAAAAGAAAGGTCCGCGCTGACTGCGGTATTTTAATTTGTACATTACATTGTTAATTTTTCCCATAGGGCTGTTTCTAAATTTACCCGAGGCCTATGATACTTTAAATTTTAAAATATTGTTAAAACTCTTTATGGAGTAAGTAAAACACCACTGCAATTAGTTAGATCTTACCTGTGTGGAAGAAAACAACAAGTGTTAGTAAAAAGTGAAACCCAAAAGTATCTTTGTTTTATCTTTGGACAGTCCACGAAGGCTGAGGCCTAAGTACTAATGTACCGTGGGTGTCTTAAGTGTGATGAGAGGGAGTTTGTTTACAAGGGACTTAAATATTTGGAGACTAGGAGGAGATATCAATAAATGAATATCAATTTAAGTGGGAGTACCGCAGAGCAGTGTCATTGGACCTATTCTTTTTATAATATACTTGAATAATGTTACAGAAATATCTAAAGGTTATAAAGATTTTTGTCAATTTACAAATTATGCAGATGATGTAAGTATTTTGGTGTATGATAGCAATAAGCTAATTGTAATAAAAACAAAATATTGCTGCAGGCTAGCTATCGGTTTACAAAAAATAAACTAATCAACTAAATGATAATTCTCTGGTCTTGATGGGAAAGACAATTTTTTTTCGTGTGATTATAGATAATGTTTTTTCATGACAGCATCATGTCGAGTATATTAGACCGAAATTAAACTCAGTTTGCTACAGCCTTCGAATCTTAGCAAAATATACAGATGTTCAAACAAATAAGATAATTTATCATGAAAATTTTGAAGTTCATATTCAATATTGCATAATCTTGTATGGAAATTACAGAGACATAGACATATTGTTTATCTGCCAAAAAAGTTAGTTAAAGAGTTATAAGAATTATGCTGGAGATGAACTTTAGAGTCATGCAGAGGTAAATTCAGAGAAACTTGACTGTGACTGCAATTTTTATACAGGAATAAATATTATTTTTGTACAAAAAATCGAAACATTCCAGAGCGACTTTCCACTAAATGTATATTCGTCCACAAACACAAAATATACTTATTCCAGATAAAGATTAACAATGACTGAAAATGGAGGATATTATAATTGTGTTAAGTTATTTAACCATTTGCCTATGAATATAAAGATAATTGATAATATTAATACGTTAAAATGAAAACTGCTTTATATGTTGGTAAATATTGAACACTGTCGCTGAATATTTTGTTTTTTTTTTAGAAATTTCTAGATATGTGAAGATTGTTTTTTTTTTAGGTAATATGGCAGCACTATTGTATTTTTTTGTTGATGCCGCCCCGGGAGCAAATGGCAAAATTGCTGTTTCATCAATGCTGTAGTAATGTCTGAGGTACCCGAAGCGCATCATTATGTCGGTAGGTGTAACGACTGACAGCATGCACTGGACAAACTGACAATAAGTGCATAAGGGTTTATTATATTATTATCACAAAGATCCGACATGACGTATCCCATGGCTCCGACCACATAGGGCGTCGTGCGAAAGGCCATCCATATCGAAGACCACTCCTGGCGTTCGCTCGGTCAGTGATCTTCGGCCAAATTCATTTGCCTCAGGAAACGAAGGGACCCAACGACAACAGATTTTTGCATTTTCATCACCAGTTGTTTGGGTAGATTTTGACATGCGGGAATACACTTCAGCTCCCTCAACACATTATCCTTCATGCCCCCCAAAACGCCGACAATCAGGACAACCCATACTACGGATAGAGCCTCCAAAGTTTGCCAAGAAGATCTTGATATTTGGCTCGTTTTTCCCGTTCCTTTATATCGATGTTAGTTTTCGCTGGGGCGCAGAACTTAATCACATACAGAGTTATTTGTCTTATGAAGGAGAATGATATCAGATTTATTGACGCGAAATAGTTATTATGGGATGTAATGCTATATTAAGGTTATGTATTTTTGGTAAACTGCAAAAATGCGGGCTTCAATTGTTACCCTAAATGTTAGGACTACATGTAACTTTATTAAAAAATTGTCAGTATTAAAAATAACAGCCCCAATATCTTTACAGGGTGTGTACCCGGTATAATAGCGCCATATCGAACACGACCCATCATTGAAAAAATTCAGCACATTCCCAATTAAGTTATCTATAAAATGGCAAAAGAATTGTAAAAATTCAATTAAAAACAAAAAAGTTATAAAGTATCAAACTTAGCAAAAAATCCAGGGTGCCGGTTTTTTTTTGTCCGGTAGTTTAGAAAAACTTTACTACTCCTACAGTTTTGTGTCCAAATTCGAGTGTTTCTTGGTTATGTTTTTTTAATGGTTGTGAAATGTGCAAAACTATTTTTTGAGGATAGCGCACTTGATTCAGTTGCCACCGACCTAGTATTAAATTTACAATGGAGAAGGAGCAAAATTCTGCTGTACCTTTCCTCAACGTTCTAGTTAAACAACATAATGGACACATACAAACCTCGGTATACAGAAAACCTACTCACACTGGAGAATTTTTACACCAAAATTCTAATTACTTCTACAGGACGAAACAAGTGGTCATCAGTACCATATATAAACCCCCAGTAACCTTGTGTAACAATAAGGAATGTCTGCTAAAAAAATTACTAATATAAGGAAGGATTTCAAGAAGAGAGATGATACAACGAATGCTTAAGGAAACAATCAAGAAATATTAGAATAAGACAAACAACTCCAACTTAAACAAGATCAAACTTTTATGACAATTTCCTATATTAAAAGAACTTCGAAAAAGAATTGCAGAATCGCGAACAAGTATAATATTAAAACAGCGTTTAAATCCCAAACCACTCTAAGAAGTATTCTTATCAAGACGAAACCACACAACAATATTTTTAATAAAGACTGTATCTACCAAATGTTTTATGAATGTAGTAAAATATACATTGAAGAAACAAAATTATTTATTAAGAAACCCACTAGAAGAAAAGGGAGTTTAAGGAAGCTGTTATAATTTTAAACAACCTGAATGTATTTAGCAAACCTAGTATGGACACGCTGAATATCTTGCAACCGTTGTTGAAGCGTGAAAAAATCTGCAAGGTTTGGTAAACAGCCAATTATATATAATTCGTAGCTTTAAGAGTAGTTGTTGGTTATCACTTGAAAAGACTTAGAGATACGTCACTAACCGACACTATGTGTACCATTAACAAAGAAAGACGATGGAAGTTCAATATTTTAATGTTATTGAGATATACTTTTATTTTTTTTAGAAAACTAAATATTTAAAACTGGATTTTAAAAGGACTCATGAACTTACTTGTGTCCCTTTATCTTTTGTGCTACGTAATGCTTTACTTTTGTAATCATTGAGTTCTTTCTGCAACTCTTTTTCGTCTCTTTCATGTTTCTGTGCCATTATTGTATAATTTCTTTCCAGAGCTGCAATCTTATCCTTGTACATCGTTATTAATTTTTTGTTTTCATGAACTTCCGTTTCCATTTCTGAAAAATGATGCAAATTATTTCAAAACAATTTTTTTTTAACATCTCAAAAATTAATGCAAAAAACGAATACTACTAACTTTTGGATACATTGACAGAACTAGGGTATCAACGATACCTAGTTCTTAGTCTTCATACGGGATTTCGTGGGCTGTCTTAACAATTACAAAAAAAAAACATACGCGATAAGCAGTCTTTAAAAATTAATAAATTGTTTCGCCCCTTTTTAACCCAAAAATAGATTTTTTGGAAATTCGTAATTGTGATTCTCAACAGGCACAACATGCTTGCGGTCTGTTTTCTAACATTTAAGAACTATGCCAATCTGATGATCTGATAGAAATGGCTAACTATTTTTTAATTATCTATTTGTTTTCACTTTATAGATGCTAGTTTTAAACTACAATGTCAGCCAATAAATAAACTAAAAAAACTAATAGGTTACTTTTGGTCATAGTAAAAATAGTAGTTCAATTACCAATTAATGGTAAGAAGGTACTAACCAAGATTTTTTAAAATTTAAAACTAATGGCAGAAGCATAATTTTAAGCCATTTGTTAAGATAATTAAATAGAATTTAAAACTAACATGTAACAAGTTCCAGTTTCTATTTGAAAAATTCGAAAATTTGATGTAATAAATTGACATTTGAAACAAAAAACCAATATAAACATTATATCATATAAAAACCAAAATAAAAAAATCGACCATCTAAGTTAGTTTTAAAGACACAACCAATACGTCTGTTTACTATTAATACCTTCTATCTTAACTCATGACAATACCATCTATGTTCTAAAAAAGTATGAAAATTAAATCAGATGTAATAAAAACTATATTTAAATTAATACAATAACAAAGATATTTATTAATTTCGTATTTTCATTTACCAGTATTCTTTTGTTTTTTTTTATATATTTATGTATCTCCTTAACATAATTATAGATTCTGTAGATAGAATGTATTGGTGGAAAACAGTAGAATTTCATTTACATGTTTAACAGAACTTTTATAGATTTTAACAAATTTTCGACATACAGAATTTGGGAAAAAATAGCTACTGAGCAGTGATTTTGAAAACAAATTGCTACTTGCAATATGTCAATGAAAAGGGAATTTTAAGCTATGTCTAATATTCTTTAAAAATAAATAAAAACTTAATAATTATGAGATAGTTTAAAACATCCTGTAGAAAAACAGTCAAAATTACCTATATCAGATGATTCCAAAGACGATAACCCTCTCCGCTGATCATGAATGGACCGCCTTTTAATTTTTCTTAGCTCTTGAGTTGACAACGGTTTTCCTTCGTCTGAGTGGCTGGGCATAGGTAACAAGCTAACTGATGATTTTTCTTGAAATTTTTTGAACTCTACTTGCAGTGAAGTATGTTTGCCCTTTAGGTGGTAAAGTTCTTCATTACATCTATCTAAATGATTATTTACCTCTTTCAATTTTTTTGTTGCCACTTCTAATTTTTCTGTCACTTCAGTATTATTTTTCTTAAGTGCCATAGTTTCTTTGGACTTTTGTTCCAAGGCTTCTTTGTATTTTGCAAGATCACTATAAAGAGTTTCAACATTAACGACATTTTGTTTTAATTTTTGAATTTCATCTGAGGCATATTTTAGTTTAACAGTTTTTAAATTAAGTTCGTCCTGTATTTCTTGAAATCTTAGCTTAATACTTTCAAGCTCCTTATTTTTTTCCACCAATCTTAAAAGTTCACTTTCTTGTAGATTTAATTCTTTAATCTTAGCTTGTAATTCGTCTTTACAATCTTCAAACTCCACTAGCAGTGAAGTGTGTTTTCCCTTTAGGTCGGAAAATTCTTCAATACGTCTGTCTAAATGATATTTTAGCTCTTTTAAGTTTTTTATTGCTACGCCAAATTTTTCTGTTACTTTGGTATTATTCTTCTCAAGCGCCATAATTTCTTTCGTCTTTTGTTCCAAAGCTTCTTTGTATTTTGCAAGATCACTTTGAAGGGTTTCAGCATTTACAACATCCTGTTTTACTTTTTGAAGTTCATCTGAGGCATACTTTAGTTCAACAGTTTTTACATTTAGTTCGTCTTGTATTTGTTGAAATTTTTGCCCAATAACTTCAAGCTCTTTATTTTTTCCAGTGAGCCTTAAAAGTTCACTTTCTTGTGATTGTAATTCATTAATCTTAGCTTTTAACTGGTCTTTACAATCTTGAAACTTTACTTCCAGTGAAGTGTGTTTGCTCTTTAGGCAAGAAAATTCTTCATTACGTCTATCTAAATGATTTTTTAGCTCTTTTAAGTTTTTCATTGCTACTTCCAATTTTTCTGTTACTTCAGTATTATTTTTCACAAGTGACATAGTTTCTTCCGACTTTTGTTTCAAAGCTTCTTTGTATTTTGCAAGATCACTCTGAAGGGTTTCAGAATTAACATCTTGTTTTAATTTTTGAAGTTCATCTGAGGCATATTTTAATTTAACAGTTTTTAAATCAAGTTCGTCCTGTATTTGTTGAAATTTTTGCTCAATAACTTCAAGCTCTTTATTTTTTTCAGCAAGCCTTGAAAGTTCACTTTCTTGTGATTGTAATTCATTAATCTTAGCTTTTAACTGGTCTTTACAATCTTGAAACTTTACTTCCAGTGAAGTGTGTTTGCTCTTTAGGCAAGAAAATTCTTCATTACGTCTATCTAAATGATTTTTTAGCTCTTTTAAGTTTTTCATTGCTACTTCCAATTTTTCTGTTACTTCAGTATTATTTTTCACAAGTGACATAGTTTCTTCCGACTTTTGTTTCAATGCTTCTTTGTATTTTGCAAGATCATTCTGAAGGGTTTCAGAATTTACATCTTGTTTTAATTTTTGAAGTTCATCTGAGGCATATTTTAATTCAACAGTTTTTAAATCAAGTTCGTCCTGTATTTGTTGAAATTTTTGCTCAATAACTTCAAGCTCTTTATTTTTTTCAGCAAGCCTTGAAAGTTCACTTTCTTGTGATTGTAATTCATTAATCTTAGCTTTTAACTGGTCTTTACAATCTTGAAACTTTACTTCCAGTGAAGTGTGTTTGCTCTTTAGGCAAGAAAATTCTTCATTACGTCTATCTAAATGATTTTTTAGCTCTTTTAAGTTTTTCATTGCTACTTCCAATTTTTCTGTTACTTCAGTATTATTTTTCACAAGTGACATAGTTTCTTCCGACTTTTGTTTCAATGCTTCTTTGTATTTTGCAAGATCATTCTGAAGGGTTTCAGAATTTACATCTTGTTTTAATTTTTGAAGTTCATCTGAGGCATATTTTAATTCAACAGTTTTTAAATCAAGTTCGTGCTGTATTTGTTGAAATTTTTGCTCAATAACTTCAAGCTCTTTATTTTTTTCAGCGAGCCTTGAAAGTTCACTTTCTTGTGATTGTAGTTCATTAATCTTAGCTTTTAACTGGTCTTTACAATCTTGACACTCTACTTCCAGTGCATTGTGTTTGCTCTTTAGGTGGGAAAGTTCTTCATTGCGAATATCTAAATCTCGCTTCATGTCTTCCAAATTTTTTGTTGCTACTTCCAGTTTTTCTGTTACTTTAGCATTACTCTCCTCAAGTGTCGTGATTTCTTTCGATTTTTGTTTTAAAGCGTCTGTAAGATTTTGTGTTTCTAACTTTTTAGTGTCCAAGTAAGCAAGGAGTTGTGTAAATTGTAAAGTAACTTTTTCATTTTCCTCTTTTAAATCGCTTACCTGTTTCATTAATTTTAAATTATCAACTTTAGAACTCTTTATTTCTTGTAGTAGGGCGTCAGCAGTTACTTTTTCGTGGGATAAATTGTTTAATTGACACTTTAGCTCACTGTTTTCGCTTGTTAAGCACTCATTTTCAATCGTCTGTTTTTGATGCTGATTTTTTAAAACATTAAGCTGATTTTTCATAGTGTTAGATGCATCTTTTAAATGCGACATTTCCTTAGAATATTCATCTAAAGTTTGCTGTAAATCAATATTTCTATGTTGTAACTTAGCCTTATCCTTTTCTATAATTTCTAAATTTAATAAAGTTTGTGCTAGTTGCTGTTGGAGATCCCTAGTTTCTGTATTTTTTTCGGATTTTAAAAGCTCAAAATTGTTTTGAAGATGTTCCTTTTCACTAGTCATCCTATGTAGTTCGGCTTTGTATTTATCAAGTTCCACCTGAAGAGTAGCTAGATTAAATAATTCATCTTCTTTAACCTCCTTATCTGCTTCAAAATCTTCTTCCGCTATTATGGGCAAGGATGTCCTTCTTATATCTTCTGCAGGTTTCGCCTGAAGAATGCTTTGAAGAAAAAGAAGCTGATCTGATAGCTCTTTAATATTTTCAATCATGTTAATACGTAGCTGGCCTTCCTTAATGTTTTGATGCCTTAGCTCAATATTTTCATTTCTAAGTCTCTCGGTGAGCTCCTTTAATTCTATAATTTCATCACGGTGACCAATGAGTTGGTTTTCATACCTTGTAAAGGTTTTTAAGCTATTTAAAGACTCTTCTAAAAGATCTTTTTGCAATCTTAAAACGGGAGACGGGGTATTAGGTGCCTTTGGCACACTTGAAACACCAAGAGAGTGAGAAAACTTGGACGACGTATTATTATCCGACATCAGATTTTCTTTATCGTCCTCAGCAGGTAAACAATTTTTAATATCATCTTCTTCGCTAGATTCATCTGAGCCTGCAATATCCAATAATGAAGGTAAAGTACTTTTTAAAACCGGTTTATAGTACCCCAAAGTATGCCTTCTTTGAGGTATTTTGCTAACCTTTGCGGAACTTTCAATGTTGTAACAAGAAAATAACCTAATGTTTGATATCTTGTCTTCAAGTAAATGAATAGTTTCCTCGCGTTTGAGCTTTTCAAGTCGTAATTTTTCAAGTTGTTCCTTGTAGTCTTGGCATAAATGTGCATACTGTTTAAGTTGATCTTTGTCAGTAACTTTTTCATTTATAATTGGACGGTTTTTGACATACTTAGCCCTCTGAGCAAATTCGAGAGTTGACTTTGTTTCTTCAGCTGCCGCTACGGTGATGGTACATATAATTAGAGTTTTCGAGTTTCCCCCCAAGGAATGCTGAAGTAATCTAGTTAACTTGGAATCTCTATAGTTGATGAATTGTTCATTTTCACTTAATTTTCTAATGACCAGGCCCAATGTAGTCAAGGATTTATTAATACTGACACCTTCCGTTTGCCGTTCCCCCTTCATATTCATTTGACCGACTCGTTCTGATCCAGCCAGGTCTACTAGACTTAAGGAAGACTCAGTATAAGATCCTTCTGAATCTTTATTTTGTGACTGTATAACCTAAAAGAGGTTTAAATGTAAAAATGCCTTTTTATAATAAAATGCAATAATAACAGTGAAAACTGACTTGGTTTTCAAGTAAGTTGTAACGCTCCCTTGATAATTCATTGGCGATTAGGTAAACCATAAATGATACATACAATCTGACTTGGCATTCTTGAGTACGACTTTCAAGTATATTAAGGGTCAAAAACAACTATAAATAGGATACTTGTTTTTAATACACAATTTAAAATGCTGCCCAAAAACGCCCTTTTAGATTATTTGGATCGCTTGGGTATTTTTTCCAGTCTGCAACAAAGTTATATCTTGAAATTTACCTTTATTTTTTTAAAGGAATCTTCAACTATACGTTTGTAGTCGACACTGGGAGGTATGCTTAACTGCTGATATAAAACCTTGTTTCAGTATGGTCATTTTTATTACATACAACAAATTTTTGTAAGGTAACCACAACATACCGTCATCACAGTGGTATCACAGCATAACTAAAAAAGAACGGAACGATTTCATGGATTGGCGGGAAAGTACGGTTATTTTTCTCATGCAGGTTCAACCGCCATTTTGCTGGGATATGATCTGTCTCCTTTATTTGAAATGTAATTGTTTCTTATGCTTAAAAATATCAAATACGCCGCCAGGGAGAGATCGTACTGCCTGTTAGTTATGCTGCGCCACAAGTAAATATGTTGCATGGTTAGCTAGCAAAAATTTGCTTATAGTTATATTTACCTACAAACTGATTAAAATTTACGCAATTGTTAATTAGACAGTAATACATTATTCGATTTGACTTTGTGTAAGTTATTACCGACTTACAAATCCCGAAGTGACCATTTCTTAGAATTGGGGAAATCGCAAAGCTTAATTTCTTCCTTGTTTTGTTTCTTTCGCCACGTGGCTTTTTTACATAAAGTTAATTACCAGTCGCGCCCCTCACGGGATATTCTATTCTACCGGTATTGTTTCGAAACACCTCGTATAAAAACAAGGATCGTCGTTTTCACATTTTTATTACCAATCAGGTTAACAATGAAATGTTGTTGTCATTGTCTTCAAACGAGCAGTACGGCGTTTGAATTTCAACTAAACTATTCGAAGGTTTCTATCGCCTTTTATAGAAAAGTGGCAAAGAATCGAAACGTCTGGAATTAGCTAAAAGAATTCTTTTAATAAAGGATGCAAGATAAGTGCAAAATGGATGACTCTAAAGCAGGGCTGATCAACTTGATTAGACCCAAGAACAACTGTACTCACGAGACCCCATGCGATCGACCAGTTACATCCTGAAATTTTAAATAAAACAGTAAAAAATTATGTAGTATTTTTAAGAGGATAAACAGATGATTCACATAAATACATTAACCCAAAATACGAATGCAGTTTAACACATTTATTTAAATTTGGATATTTCTCGTTGGATACCAATGCCCAGAAATCTAGACCAGAGGATGATCTTGCTTTTAGAAATATATCGCAGTGCAGACTAATAATTTCGTTTTAAAATATCATGTGGTTCATTTGAAATTTCAGTATCTGCAAAGCTTTTAGTCATCTCATAGATGTCACTATGATCAAGGGACTTTTTGAGATAACTAATAAATTACACCAGTTTTCATATTTTTAAGAAACTTAATTAAATAATGATAACTTTCTACAATTCTATAAATAAAAAATATATTTTTAAAGTTTTAAAGCAGCACAGATATGTGCGAGAGGGAGCGTACAGTCTTAATAGAGCATGGCACAGTAAGAAGAAGAGTATTTATAGTTATATCAGCTAATAAAAGGCGTCTAACACTATTCTTTTGTACATGTGCAGTTTTAAACTGTTTATAAAGTACTGCAGGCACATCTAGCTTCTATAAAATAAGAAACGATAAGGTAGGTGCACTCGGTTTCTGTCAGGATCCCCAACCGTTTCGTAGAGGGCATCACAGTGGCATATATTAACTACAAAAAAGGGGGCCAAAATGATTAATGTAAGAATTTAATTAAATAATGTAGATAAAGAATTAAATTACCTTTCAAAATTAATTATTGTGTTTCAAAAAGTGGGGAGCCTGACTCCCCTCTAAGTATAGGCCACTGATTATTGATCTCCTTCAAGCCACGCTGTCACGAGTGAAACAGAAAAGGAGTGGAATTGCCGAAAACGTCGAAAACATGTTCATTTTTCGAAGGCCAAAACGGAAGCCGGTAATTTGTGGCTGATTGATCAGACATTTTTTAACTGTTTTTTCATATCCAACAAATCTGGTTGGTCGACAATGGAAAACCAGACCACGGATGGATAGGTGTGTATGAAATTTAGTGTCATCGTTAGAGCCCAAAAATCCAACATAATTATAAAACTCTGTCCACTCTGTTACTGGTCTGGTAGCCAAAAACAGAGGAAAAAACTACACAAGAAAATTTTCTGAAACTGCAGAGACTTGCCTGTCTGGGAGTTACTGGAGCAATGAATACTTGCCCAACGGCAGCTTTAGAGACAATGTTGAACCTCCTTCCCCTGCACCTGCACATAAAGAGGGAGGCGATACTGAGTGCCTCCAGAGTAATCCAGACACAAAATATAAAGTCAGGAGACCTGACTGGTCACCTTAAAATTTTGGAAAAAATCAAGATTGAAGCTCTGACCAAACCCACGGACATGATGCCTATAGTGCGGGACTTCCAGCGCTCTTTTGAAGTGGTTATTCAAGACCGCCAAACTATGAGTGAGAATGCACCAAAGCATGAAAAAGGCTCGCTTGTCTGGTACACTGATGGATCTAAGATGGAACAGGGGGTTGGAGCGGGTATCTTTGGACCTAGATGCAGACTAGGGTTCATGATTTCTCGAGCTTATCAATTTCTCGGGTCTCGAGAATTCTCGAGGCTAATTTCTCGGGTCTTCTCGGATTGTCGAGAAATTTACAAATTGCGTGTACTACACTTTGTAAACCGTCTGAACTCAGCTAGAGTCGAAACACTAATGAACGTGTGTGTATTACAGTGTTGCCAACCAAGCTCGCTGAAAATTCCCATTTTTGCTGTGAAAAAATCCCTAGAATTTCCTAGATCAAAATTAAATAAAAAAATAATTTACGAAATGACTTTATTGTCAGAAAAGTTAAAAAAATACATAAAAATAAAATCTCATGGTAACAATGGACATAGATAGCAAAATGAATTAACAAAAAAAAAAAGTTTCTAAACAAAAAACAATTCTAAAAATTCTTAAAATCAATCTTTTTTTTATAAAGGTTTTCCTTTTTCATAAGACTTAAATGCTTTTCATTTAATGAATAATAAAATGACGAATTAAACACACTGCAATTAATGCCTCACTGGATAATTAATTTCGCTTTTTATTTTTAACGTCGGTAACGACTGAAAATACTCGCTCAGTCTCGGCATTACTGTGGGGCAACAAATACACGAACTTGACATTTCTTTTTTCCCTTAGCACAAAAACAAAATACGAAAGGGAACAACATGCAGAGAGATGCTAAGTAGCAGTTGATCTGTAATTCCCCGAAACCCGATACCACGAATTAACCCGTATTAGATTAATTAGCGCAACAAGAAGCAATTTTTGAAAAGATACAATGATCAAACCATAACCCGGGGTATAAGGATTTAATAGGTACTTGTCATTAGTAGTCCATTTAATATTAAAATTGATAAATTGACTGAAATTCTATAAATTGAACTGACAACAATCCAAAGTTGAAAATTCCCTAGATATTAGATAAAATTCCCTTTTTCCCTATTGTAGGAAAAAATCCCTAGAACTAGGGAATAATTTCCTAGGTTGGCGTTACTGGTGTATTACCTACTGTATTGTATTATGTATAAAACGACGCCGCCAGAGCGCTTGCCGCGCACGATCGGCGAGATCAAAGGGTACCACTGCGCTTTGGCCCGTGCCGCCCCGCCGCCCCGCCACCGCGCGTTTAAAACAAACGGCAAACGCAAACAGTTTTATTTTATAATTTCATAAACTCAAATATGATTTCTCGAGTTCTCGAGTTTTCTCGAGCTTGAGTTCCCGGGAACAAAGCCCAACGATTTCCCGGGAATTCTCGAGCCGAGAATTCCCGGGAATGAACCCTAATGCAGACTATCAAAGTCTCTCGGCAAGGCTCCCTCCATCTTCCAAGCTGAAATCCATGCAATTGACATTTGCGCTTCTGAATGTGCCAAAAAAGGCCCTCGAGGCGCAACCATATATATTTTATCGGACAGCCAGGCTGCTTTGAAGGCATTGACTTCATGCACTTTTAATTCAAAGCTGGCCTGGGAATGCCGACAATCCCTAAACCAACTGGCCAAACACAACAGAGTTACTCTGGAGTGGGTACCAGGACATGAAGGAGTGGAGGGCAATGAAATTGCCGATCAATTCGCCAAGGAAGGAGCACAGAGACCATTCTATGGACCTGAGCCCTTCTGTGGCACCGCTAGAGGCCACCTCTACGAGGAACTCAGAACATGGGAAAAAAGCCAAAAAGAGACTTATTGGAACAACATCCCAGGACAAAGGCAGGCGAAAAGATTTATTTCGTATTCACCCAAGTACACAAAGAAGCTACTGGAACTTCAAAAAAAAATGAACCTAAACTGGTTACCGACTTCCTAACAGGACATGGCCCTTGGAGGTATCACCTCAAAAAAATGGGAATGACTGAGGATGAACAATGTCGGTTTTGTCACGAGGCAAACGAAACTGCGGAACACATTCTCTGTGAATGCAGAAAACTGACCCGACAACGGCTTAAATACCTTGAAGGGGTATATCTTACTCCTAGAGATATTATTCAGCTTGCACCGCGTAGTATCCTGAACTTTGCTAAGGGTATAGGAATTACCGGGCACTAAACAACGAAGGGTATTCACAAAAGATTTCTTTAGGTCGAAGTGAAGGAGGGCTACACTAGAGCCGAGCGACCCCGTTCATTACAATACAATACAATACAATACAAACTCTGTCCAGTAGGTACTTGCTCTTAAGTTGCATTACAAATGACAAGACGACGGTTACATAAGGATGGTCTTCGATCTCGTAAAATGTACCTTATAATCACACCCACAAACAAAACGAAAAGATTAAATTTTGCCATACACTGTAGGGTTAACAAGACATGTATATTTAATATAATAAGCACGTTTGGGTCCAGACTAAATCATTTAAAAACATGTATTAATGACTGGTTTTTCAAAAAGTAAAGGTAAATTTAAACAGTAGCGAATCCAGGGGGAATGAAATCGCCCGGACCCGCAGAAGGTTGAAACGAGTTTTTTTGCTTAAACTAAACTTTTTTTTTCTAAGGTATATAGGTTCGGGAGATGGAGGTTTAAAAGAGTTGGGCTATTATTTTGTTGTGTTAATCGCGTAAAGCTCACTGTCCTCCGAATATATGGATATATAAATCATTATTGTTTAATTGTGCGCCCTGAAAGCTAGTTCTGGGTCCGCCACTTTAAATATAAAAAAAAAACAAACAAAAAAAGCTAAAAGCTGAAGCAATCCAAATAAACCTAAAGAGGATTATTTGTGTCAATTTTGATTGCCATTTAAATTGCATGTGGCTGGAAAGTATAGACAAGACCCCTTGTCATAGTTATTTTTAACCATGTATAATAAGAACGACAAAAAGTACAAATTAAACACATAGGATTTATAAACAAAAATATTCTTTTGAGAATTCAATAAAGAGTTTGCCATATTATGTTTAAAAAGTAAATATTAAAAAGCCATTTTAAAAATGTATTTTATCATATTGTAGTCTACAAGTTTAGGAGTTTTCACTGCAAATAGTGTACATGAAAGAACTGACATTTCAAACAAAACTGTAATTCATAAGGTGGTGTCAACTTTAAATTTCAACTTATTTTGAGTTTTCAGCAAAGTAAAAAATATCTTATTGTTTTGTAACACCATTTTCAGAGGTTTTTGAAAAAGATTAATAATTATAACACATTACTTCTGACGTAGTAGTTTA
This sequence comes from Listronotus oregonensis, assembly GCA_019359885.1. Classification (NCBI taxonomy): domain Eukaryota; kingdom Metazoa; phylum Arthropoda; class Insecta; order Coleoptera; family Curculionidae; genus Listronotus; species Listronotus oregonensis. The sequence goes on from JAHBCN010001112.1 coordinate 76,275, forward strand.
CGGTTTTCTGTCGCGTTTGTGTCCTTCCAAATTTAATCCTTTGTTAAACCTATTCATATTTTTAAGCAAAAAGCTATATAAAAACAAAATATCTAGCATTTTGCTGCTACATAATAATTTTTAGAGTATAAAATTCTGCAGTTTTATTCTTTGATATCTAGTTTAAAATTTACGAATAATGTATAAATATATTTTATCATTTTATTATTTTCATCTTAAATATTGGGCTAGACTTGTTAAATAAATGAACAGTGTTCAACTTACCAACTTAAATATTGTATGCGACCTACTGGATCGTTCATTCATGTCTGTACAACCAATTTTACGGGTCTTCATTCCTTTTTTCATTAACGTAAAGAGTTCAGACGACTCCCGTATTACTTCTTCTTTAACCTGTACATGTACTACTTGATCAAAGTTTTCCTTATTTTTAGGTCTTTGGCATTTGTGTCAAGTAAATCATTTATTTTTTCGTTGTATATTTCTAAGTAAGAACATCTGAAACAAGTTTAAATAGTTAGGTATATATCTAATGTGGAATGATGGAACAATTGAATTTGAATGAATGAACACATTTTGTTAGTAAACCCATTAAATCAGCCTGGAAAAACCTCACCACAGCTGAGACCACGGCTCTAAGAATATTGACCAAAATAAGACACCCCAACAACCATCTCCATAATCCATCCAACAACTACCTCTATGGGAAAACCAAGGTACAGCCAATCCGCCAACGATGCCTATCTCAGACCAACAAATGTATGACCCAACCACACAACATCCAGCTTATAACACCGCTCTGTAAATTAAGAAATCCAGGGAATACATCAAAATCCATACATCCAGAGAAGATGGTTTGGGAGGGAATGGTTGTGTGAATAACTATAAGGACGTTCTGATATTTACTAGTTTTAATTTATTGTAATGTTTTTTTTGCTCCAAACGTATGTTTTGTTGTTTTTGTTAATGTCTGTTTATAATAATATAAAACACAAATTGTAAATCTTATAAGCTGAAGGACCTCGGTCGATGGCCTTGTGGGTGATACCAATAAAGTACTTATAAATAAATAAATATCTATTTGACAAGATACTTTATATTTTATGTGACAGTTTTATTATTTTATTTTATGGTATGATTTCAGAAGATATGAAAGACCCCTAAAACCTAGCTAAACCAACCCGCAGAACTGAATTAAAGAAAATCATATTTGAGGATGGAAAAGTGTCAAATCAGTCAGTTATAGCCGAAAAATTAAATGTATATTATGCCCGGAGTATTGAAAAAATTGTAACAATATTAGACATGGTAAATCAAGATTTATGTCCAAAGATATCAGCTAGTATAAACGTATAGGAACATTTTTCTGAAGTAACCCTAAATCATTTAAGAAAAATCATTAATTATTTAAATTTAAATTAAAATTATTGTGAAATTATAAACAAAAAAGTAATGAAGAAAACTTTTAATAGCATTGGTTATTAGTTACTAAATTGTATAAATATGTGTTAAATAAGGAAGAAATTCTTTTAGAACTAAAACATTTTTGTGTGACACTGGTACCAAGAGTAAAAAATTCAAAGAAATGTAATAAAATGAGATCAATAAATGTTTTATGGGATATAGAAAAAGAATAAGAAGTAGTATATAATCAACTTTTAGACTTTTTAAATGAAAAAAAAAATCCGGTATACTCAAGCGGGTTTTAGAAAAATAAATTCCACTGAAAGTGCCATTCAGACTGTACTTGAAGATTGCAAAAGAGCTTTGGTATAAGGAGAATATATTATTGCTGTATTTTGGGACTTTAAAAGAGCTTTTGAAACAATTAACGGAGAAATTTTATTTATAAAATAATTTTAATATGGTTTTAGTGTACAAACGGTTTCAAAATGATATAAGTAACAAATCACAAAAAAAATTAAAAATATATTTCAAAAAAAACATTAACTATTAGAGGGATACCTCAAATTCAGAATTGAGTCTATTATCAAATTGGCTAAAAGTAAATAAATTAAAGTTAAATATTTCTAAAAGCAAATGTACTGTAATGGGATTAAACATAGACAACAAAAATATATTTATAAATATTGATGGAAATTCGTGAGAAATTGAAAATTCATTACAATACTTAGGCATATTTTTTATTTAAAGTTAAAATTTAATATTTACTTTGAAAATTTAATTTTTAAAATTGCATCAAAAATATATAGTTTAAAAGAATTACTTATAAGTTTTTATTCTAAAAATATAGTCTATAATATACCTATTTTGCTTTATTTTTTGTATTGTTCAACTATTTTATATAAGGCAGATGAGGGTGTTTTGGGCACGTTGCAATTTTTGCAAAGTAAAGCAATGTGTATTATAATAAATATAAATCAATACACCAAAATAACTGTCATATTGTATGGATTAAAATGGTTAAATATTTAAAATTTAATATTATTTTTAGTCTTTTTATTCATTTTTAAAGTTCAACATATTTTATTACCACAACGTTTACAAGAATTTACAGTTTAAAATTGTGCTGGCATAGTTACTTAACAAAAAAATAATGAATTTTTTTTTTAAATTCATCAAAAAATATATATATTATTGGATTGTTCCAACCCTCCGTAAAAAACCGCTTATTGGACGGTCACAGGCAAGCCGTCAAATCAAACACTTTTAAAAAAATATATATTAACAAAATAAAATAAATAAAAATTATAGTTAAAACAATTTTTTTAAAAACACGCTTTTATAGCAAACCAAACTAAAAAGTAGAAAATAATTCAATTATAGGAAAAAAGAGTGAGGTGCTTGATATTAAATGTTATCATTGTTTTATTGGTAGCTATTTACCAAATACCAGATGTTATGAAATTATAGGAAATTGCACCCCACGCTTTTTTACTATAATTAAATTATTTTTTATTTTTTAGTTCCTAATTTGTGGTCAATCTTCAAAGTTTACTTAAAAAAATAGATAGATAGTAAATTCATGTTATAGAGAACCTGCATAACATTGTAATTATGCACCAGCGCTCATAGTGGCAAAATTTAGCATTTAGTATGTGAGAGAATTTGAATTTTATACTGATCGCCATGGTCGTAGGGAGGTACGGGCAGAGAGAGGCAGCTGCCCCCCCTTAGAAGAGCGGTCGTTCGCTGGTAAACTGTAATTCTGACGAGCTTCATATCTTCATAACTTGCGACGCTTCTTATAAGACCTAAAAAATTAACAGGTCACGGGCTTTTAAAATCCAACTATACGTAATGTGATCTCTAATATAATTTTTACTAACATCATTTCTTACTCTTAAGGGTAGCGTAGTTTTTTTGTTAAGAAAAATGAATCATAAAACGTGTTGTGAAAACCCAAAAAAGCTTTAAAAAAGTAGTAAAAACCCTAAGTAAAATAGACATAGGAGCGGAGAATGTTGGTGGGATGCGGGGTGAGAGGGGAGGCAACTGATCAGCCAATGTTGTGCGCCTTCATCGGTCGCCGCTCGCATTCATTCAAGCTATTTCTGATTTTTATATATTTTTTTAATTACTACCTCCGCTGCTCATGTGAAACTTATATGGTAGAAACAACGATTAAAACAAACAATATAATAGATATAGCATTTTCTTTGTCTGCCCCCCTTATATACAATCCTGGCTACGCCCTTGCTGAGCGCTATAGTAATTATAAATTAATTATTAATAATTAAAAAAAATTGTCAAACATTATAATTATAAAGAGTGGGTTTCAAATAATAGATGTCCTACATTTACGGCTATCATCTGATAAAAAAGGTGAGAATTTATTCCTAAGTAACCAGTAAAAAATGTTGAAGAATGGAATTTTGAAAGTACTAGTTTAATAAAAGCTCAAGATACATGTCAGACTAGTATTAAACAACATTTTGATGGTACACTGGATGTAAGTTTTTAATTAATTATTATTCTTGTAAACTATTAAAAATTAAAAAAAAAACGATAAAATAGCCATCTCGATTATTACAAATCCTAAAGACTTTTACCAAAATCATTTTAAATTACATGATAACGGTTTTTTTTTCTGTAAAGCAATACCTATACCTAAATTCATGTGGAAAAAAGTTGGTGAGGTAAAAATTTAAAAAAAATGCGTTTTTTCATTTTTTTTGCTTCGTTTTTGGAATATATTTTTGTAATTTTTTCTTTTAGAATGTGACATTTCGATAGGAAACTTTTTTGTTAACGTCTATCTACGAAAAGTGCCTAGAATTTGAGTTAAAATTAAAAAACTGAAAAGTGGGCAAAATCACCATTATCTTAAAAATGCACATTTTAAATGGTAGCCCTCCGCAGTTTTTTAATATCTTAGGGTAAATTGAACATTTGAAATAATAAAACCCTTTTAACGTTGTAGTTTATTTTACTTTTTTTTTTGACATAACCAAACAAATTGATGAAATTTTGTAAAATTCAAAAAATTATATATCTGTCAAATTTTAATGAAACTACATTCAGCAGGTTCATTTTAAAAATTGCGTCGGACTAAAATTGTAGACAAAAACCTTAAAAATAATATTAAAATTAAGATTTAAAAAATATATTAATTCGTTTTTGCATTTATTTTGCAAAAAAAAGTTTTTAACCTCAAAATATGTAACACTGATAGGAAATTTTATTCTATATATTTTCGCTATAATCGCAAAACGAATAAAATTTTATATTTGACTCAATTTTACTGTAAGTATTACAACACAACAACGGTGTTACCAGATCTTGGCTTGTTTTTACCCTTATTTTATCAAATTAGGGGTTCTTACTTTCCCATGTTTATATATCTTTCAGTGCCTCATGTTTATTAAACAGAACATTCACTTGTATCAAAGCAACCAGCAGGTCCACAGTTATAATACACGTAACAATCAGGATTTAATCCATAACTTTCACAGACTTGGGAGATCCAGGGGTGGCACCAATTACTTCTGTATAACGTACTTTAATGCACTTCCGTTGCACATTAGGAGTTTAAATGACAAAGCTTTTAAAAGCATGATAAAAAAAATACCTTTTAAAAAATGCTTTTTTTTCCATTAAAGAATACCTGGGCACTGGCTTCATTTTTGATTGCTGACTAGTTTTTCTTAAAGAGAATGATACTTCAGGACTCTAATGGCTGCAAAGCTTTTTATAAAATAATTGTTTTAGTTTTATTAAATTTTAAAGATTGTATATGACTGTGTTTTATTGTGATGTAACTGTACTGTCTTTCTTATTTTTGTATAATTTTTAAGTAATTAATATATTTTGTAGATTGTTTTATTTTAATTTGTTTTGACATGTAATAATTGTATTCATTTCTTATATTATGTAAATTGACGTGTAAAAACACTTATGTAGTGTAATTACCAAGGTACAAATAAATAAATAAAATAAATAAACCTTGTTTCCACTTATAGTCACTTAATCATAACTTTCTTATTAATATTTATTGTTTCATTAAGTTATTGTAATATGTTTATGTTTTTATTTATTTTAAAGATTACAAAGAAATAATTAATAAACAATAACATTATTCGTGAGTCAGTATTGAAATGTATGTTTATAAACAACTCCACCTCACGAACGACCTTACAAAACTAACGAGAGAGGCGCCACTAGTGTTTATGCAGGTTCTCTATACTTAACAACTTACCTAAGTAAAAAATTTTTTGTGGGAGTTTCTTCAATATGCTTAAAAATATCTTGTATCGTAAGAATCATGATTCCAGGAACTTCCTTATCACCTAACATAGTATATGTTTTTCCTGATGACGTCTGTCCATATGCAAATATTGTGGAATTAATTCCTTCTAAGCATGACATTACCAGTGGTTTGACCAGTGCATCATAAATTTCTTTATTTGATCTGGTTTGATCAAATATATGGTCTGGAATTACGACAAAATAAAAATTAAAAAAATAAAAGGAAATTATTAACTTCGACTGTGGAAACGCCTGTCTGATATAGTAGTTTTTCTTGAAAACCACTAAAGTAGGAACTTTGTATGAGGCAAGACAGACAATGTCCAGTACAAAAATATATATTTTAAACCGAAATATGAGGACTACAATACTCTGCGAGCTTAAGGACTTGTTCAAAAAAGAGCCACATTTAACATTTTAGGTCATAAAATGAGGTCATTATTTTACTTAATATTACAGTATAATTATTTTAATACAAGTAGCTAATAATAATCCAAACTATGAGCCTCTAATTTAGTTGGTTTTTTCTTTATTTATCAGTTTGAAATTTTTGCCGCTTACCAATACCGAAAAGAGCGTAGTCTATAGTCTAATTGTAGTGCTTACTTAACCTTTGCAGAAAGTTGTTTATATTAACGGAGATTTAAATATACTACAGTAAATTGTTTTTAAAAAACAAAAAAAAATAAATTAAGCAAAAAACTTACCAAAACTGTAGTGCTCTCCGACAAAATTTTTTGCGCTGTCTATCTGTACAATGCTATTTTCTTTTATAAGCCATAAGGGGTCATTCTTATCTTTAAGCTCCCTTTCAATAAGCGGTCTAACCCTAATTGCAATTTGAATATTTGTTGAACCCATATTGTAATATTATCCAGTCAGGTAAATAAAACAAATAATTTTATTTTTAACTAGGACCAAGCCAAACATTTAATCTGAAACAAAAAGGGTATCAAATAGCAATAAGATCATTAAATGAAGGTACTATAAGTTTAGGGTAAAAAAAGCTTGTACTTATTCGTCCAATAGAGATAAGTTTCAAGTTTACATACCATGTTGGTAGATGTAGTGAGGATCTACCAATAGTTTTTTTTTTATTTGATTTGGTAGAATTTATAACATATTGACATAACGCATTTTTTTTAAATATACATTAGCCTACCTAAATGTAAATTTATGTACATTTTAATCACGGTTAAGTTTAGTCATTAGGGACTGCATACGTATGGAGAATCTCTAAAATTAGGTCCAATAGAACCGAATTTATTTTGTATTTTGGTTATTTAGCAAACATTTAAAAATCCTGCACCCATGGTACATACTGATATTATCATTATGGGGTTGTAACAGGTTTTTATATGAGTGAACCTGATATTGTTTCTAAGACAAGTTGCAACAACTTTATATCTGTAAGCCCTGTCCTGTCTTAAAACATTGTAGGAATAAAAAAAAATAGAATTAGAAACAAGCAAAGCTTCCTTAATGGAATTACGTCTGGATCATACATATTTATTAAGACCATTAAGTTATTATTACTTACTATTAACATTTCTGATATTCCATAGAAAAATACAGAAAATTCAAAACAAGTCATACTTGTGTGATCCAGATGCAAAAAAAAACAATATTAAGGGAAGAATTTATTTTTTTCTTTTTTAAAAGAATATTACTTAACTAATTTTTATTAATTTGGATTGTAAAGATCCATAGAAGAAGTAAGGGTCAAATGAAAAAGTATGATTTTTTTTGTTGTGTTATGAAATATTAGTGAAGTTGTCAATGATAGTTTAACATAGTCCTCCTCATTTAAAAAAAAATAAAGGTACCTGCCGAGAGGCATTCTGTTGTAAGGAACTGATAAGCAAGTTATTTTGGTTGTTACGGGTATAGATACAAGAAAGGTTGAAGGAGTTTGTTTTAAGTCTGTAATTAGGTAAAAACAAATATTTATTATTTTTGTCTTTACTGTAAAATTTCTGTATCATTGGTTTTTTTGCTGAGTCATTTTAACTGTTTGTAGACAAGATTTTTTTGATCTAATTGAAATCCACATCATCACACATTTCTTATAGCAGTCTTTATTATTTTGAACAATATTTTGTCTATTAGACATCTTTTTGTCTGTTATTTTTATTTACTGTGTAGTTTTTTTGCATAACTTTTCTGCATATGCAAGATTATAGAACGCCACTGTTGTTTTCTATTCGGGACAAATTTAAGCTGTTGATTTGTGGTTGTTTTTACAAAAATAGCATTCTGTTATGCAAGTAAATGTATTAGGAGTCACCACTTTTTTTATGTTTTTATCATTACAATTAAAACATTTTGCTTGAACCTTACAAAAAATTTTATATAGCCATATTAAAAAAAGGAAAATATTGAGTTACGGAGGAAATGTAAATTATAACTGGTAAGGGAAGCCTAAAAAATTCAATAAATTTGGGTATACAGGTACCTTTAAAAATAAAAGAACTGTGTTAGTTGAGACATACTCTTGTTTATTGTTGGTTAAAACTTTAGAATCTGCTCTAATGACTTTAACATAGGATCAACAAAATACTAAAATATTACAAATATTTTTGTCTAGGTCAATGTATCGTTCTATACCTTTACAACTAATAAAATAATATGGCATAAAAATATTGTATCCCTTCTTTTTAAGACTCTTGTTACTTATAAGGTCATTAGCAGCTGGGCTGTTTAAAATTCTACGGCTAACCTATTTATTTCTTTATTCTAAATACATAATCTTAACATCCCTTAATTGCATATTAAAAATTTAGCTTGCTATTTAAAGGCTTAAAACAGCCTTTAAATCACCAGGATTACTAGGTATTCGTTTTTTCTGTAGATTCCATGTTAATGGTAAAAGGTGCCTTATCAATGTCAGTAAACCAAAAAAAACCTGTTGATCTTTCAAGCAATGTCCCCCTTTTTTTGATCCCAATGGCTGGTATCAGGAGGTTTCACATTTTTTTAAGCTGTCATCATTAACCCCTAAAACATGGTAATATTTTGGGAGGATAGAGCACCTCCCCTGGATCCCCCATAATATGAAAATAAAGAAACAAAATTATTGTGATGAGCTAAAAACAAAATTTATAATCTGTACTTATAATTATATGCGACATATTGCAGGTGTACCTACACAGGAGGTTTGTCTGTTAGCAGCTTGGGAAACAGCTCCTTTAGGTAACTCATCAATCTTTATTTTAAAAAACAACAATCCGTTTGCTAAGTAGGAAGTATGGAAATCACAACATAATTTATGTAGGCATGTATAACTTTATTAATCATTTTAGTATTTTTATCTAGGTCCTCATAAGAGATACAAAACATTAAGAAACATGTATTAAAATACTTACCATTTTTTAAAAGTTAAACACATTAAATAAAACGTAGGTATTGCTTCTCACACAAACATACACGTAAACACAGATTTTCTGTAAAATGAAGTGCTTCGCATATACTCCCTTTATAGACAATAATTATTGGTTAGTTAGGTGAAAAGTTAAAATTTCGTTGAAGAAACAATAACTATATTTTCAAAAACAAAATTCCGGTCGGTTCAAAATGTCACTCAACTTTTTTTACCGATAAGGTGTTCTGCTTGTTTTGCAGAAATATTAAAAATTAAAAACCCGAACAGGGACGGCCTGAAGCTGCATTCTATACGTGCTTTAAAATTATATGGTGGAATTTTTGTTCTTGTTTCTGTTGTAAAATGCTAAAAAATGGACTGTATATTTTTAAAAAAATAAACAAAAATAAAAATGCGTGTACGGAACATTCCGCCCACCAAAATATTTACTATTTTATCTACTTAACTAATTCGATGGCAACGGACGTAACTTGACCATTGGCCTTTGAAAAGTTCAGAAGTCGTCTTTATGGTACAAACCCGACCGATTCCGTCCTTTCCCTGATGAACCTCTACTATGCGACCTAATCGCCACTGAAATGGAGGCGCGCAATCATTTTTAATAAGAACAATACTGCCTGGTTTAATTGAATCAACCGTCTTATTCCATTTAAGACGTTGTTGCAAACTATACAAATATTCGGTGTGCCAGCGCTTCCCAAAATCTTGGCTGATTCGTTGCAGCAATTGCCATCGATTTAAACGATTTATATTTAAATTAGTTAAATCCGGAGTAGGAACAGAAGTTACAGGTTCTAAAACAAAAAATGTCCTGGTGTAAGCACCGATAAATCTAAAGGGTCTGAATATACGCTGTACAAAGGCCTTGAATTAAGAATGGATTCGATTTGAGTTATTACGGTGTAAAACTCCTCATAGGTAAGAATTTGACTCCCAATAACACGGAAAAGGTGAGTTTTGACGGACTTTACTCCGGCCTCCCACAAACCACCAAAGTGAGGCGCAGACAGAGGATTGAATGACCAACGAATGTTTTCCTCTCTTGCAGCATCCTGCATATACTGAAGGAGTTCCCGATAAGCGCCATGAAAGTTAGTTCCGCAGTCACTAAATAAGTGATTACAACGACCTCTACGCGCAATAAATCGTCTGAGAGCGGCCAAAAAACTTTCAGTCGATAAATCGGATGTAAGTTCCAAATGAACAGCTTTGGTAGCGGTACAAACAAAGATACAAATATACGCCTTTTGTGTCTTAGCACCACGGCGTCTACAAGGAATAATCAAAAAGGACCCGCCATATCCACTCCTAAACAGCTAAAGGGTTTAATTTGATTTAAACGATAAGAAGGAAGATTTCCCATTAAAGGCTCAACAGGCCCTGGATTAACTCGGAAGCAATTTAAACAACGAGACACTACAGAGCGAATTGCTCGTTTCGAAGAAATTATTCAGAACTGTTGTTTTATCAAAAATTCTAAAGTTTGCAACCCAGGATGTAAATATTTTCTATGAAATTTCTCTATGATGAGTTCAGTAAGTCGATACTTTGAGCGTTTGACAACACGTCCCTAACATCTATCTCAAACGCGTCGAGGCTGCATGCTTAAGAGCAGATCAGTATATACTTCAATTCTTGAAGAAACTCTTGTAGCTCGGGTTGAGCGAGGATGTCCGCAAGGGGGAGTTCTGTCCCCACTGCTATGGAACCTTGTCATGGACGACCTACTAAATGTCCTTCAACTTGAAGGGCACCAAACATTGGGATATGCAGACGATTTTGTCACAGCCCTACTTCACTACAAGCCGTGAACAAGGAAATCTGGCAACTATGCCTTGAGATCTAGCGACACACGTTTAGTCATATGATTTACGTTGAATGACCTGTTTCTCTGTTGTGTTATTGTGAATAAATCAACTTTTTTGAAAGAAAATATTGTTAAGATAAAGACTAAACCTGTAAAAGGTCTTACTGTGTGAAATTTGTGAGTGACGGGACAGTTTTTTTCCGCAGACATTGCGTAAAAACAAGAATATCTGCGGGTGCAAAGTGCCGGTGTTATAAAGTACTTAAAGTAAATGGCGGCAAATGAACTTGACATTTTGTGGTGGTGCTTTTTAAAAAAATAATTAAAATTGAAAGTGTGTTTTTATGATTTGTGTTTGGCTTTAATTTTGAAGGTATTTTTTTAGTTATTTTTTAAAAACAGTAACAAATATTAGCATTGGAAATTACCGTAATACGTAGGTATACATTTTGGAATTTTGTCGTTCGTTTTGATTTTGTTATTGCGTTGCATAGGTTTGGGCCTGCTTATTAGATACTATTTAGTTACTGTTATTATTATTATTTTCCTCCAAGTCCTTGTTGTGTGCCTGGTGCAAATCCAATTATAAAACTTCTCTTGATGCAGGAGAAAGCTGTATCTGTTTTCACCTTTCCAAAGGACGAAAACCTTAAAGCCCATTGGCTTAGGAATATTCCTAGACAGTCATGGTCACCCTCAAAATATTCTGTGGTTTGCGCTAAGCATTTTGTAGAAAGTGACATTATTAGAGAGGATGATTATCGCTTGCCAGATGGGTCAATGCAAAAGGTACCAAAACTAGACTAAAGTTAAATGCAGTGCCTAGTATTTTTCCAAATTTACCACATTACTTCTCAAAAACAGTCCCTTTTTCCCCCGAAAAGTCCTGCTGAAAGCTTGGCATAAACTTGAAAACAATAATGGTCGCCTTACAAACGACACCTATTCTGCACTTTGCCATAGTACCTCTGTTTTCTAGAAATAATTGACTATTCATTTTCAAAATTTGATTTGTCGTATATTTTACCAGATTTACTACTGAAAAGTTAGAAAAAGATTTGGTAAATACAGACTTCTCGAGGTTGTAATTACAATTTAGCTTTGATGATATTTTAAATGCTGAGAAAAAAATTAGACTCAAACATATATTTAGAAGCGCTGCTGATGGTAATTTCTCTTTGGCTGAGATTAAAAAACAGGGAGACAGCTGTATCCAGGAAAATGATCTTGATTGGACAATACCTCAAAATAATTACACTGAAAAATTTTTTGTTTTTTACTTGAAACTGAATACCTAAATGAATATGAAATTGACAAATCGGTACAAATTTATATAGCCGGTTATGCTGCCCACAAAATTGTAAAAAAATATAATAATTGTAACATCTGTGTTTCTTTTCTTGTTGAAAGTAAGGAAACCTAATTGACGACGAATACTTTGATTGTCTACAACTGGCGGTTTAAAGGTTCCTACAGAAATTGTTAAAGACGTTCTGTTCCATAATATGTGCCGATTTTTGAGAAAATTATTAATGACCCTGATACTGAGAGTGACTTCCTAAAAATGGAAAATCAAAAAGCTATCCTGTGTGATCTAACTAATTTAAGCACTAGACAACATGAAGGCTTTAATGATTTATGCTCGCAATGTATTTGTGGTAACGAGAACAAAAATATGTTCATTATGATGTGCTCTATATTTTCAAACATTCTTTTAAATAATTATGTTAAAAAAGAAATAACAAAATGCCACAGAAAAATCGGAAAAGGCTGAGTCAAAAAACAAAAAAGGAAACTAGAACACATTTAATAAATAAATAAAAAACTAAAACTAAGTACAATTACTAACTAAATGTTAAATTACACTTGTTTCCTTTACAACAGCATCATGTTCTTATGCCTTGACCTATGCACATAAATTAATTTGTTTTAGAGTTTAAATATTATATAAATATATTTATTTTTTCAATTATTATCTTTTTTAATTATTTTAATGGAAAACAATATTTTAGCGATCTTTGAATTGAGCCTTAAATGAATTTAAAAAAACGCGCCTCGATTGGGTTACCTTCCCTGGGGCTCGAGGGAAACCGATCTGAATCTCTTGCCGGTTGCGGCGTTGCCAAGTGGTTGTTTCACGGCTTGTAGTGAAGTAGGGCTGTGATCTTGTCATTTTTGGCCCAACAAAAATTAAAAAATACCTTAGGGATAAAAGCAACAGGCCCTAAACCAGCTTCCCCGATGGGGAAAGGAGGGACTAAACATAAACCCTTCTAAATCAGCCATGGTTGCCTTCACCAAAGGAGAAATCTAGGGCTTAGGACCCCTGATCTACAGGTGAAAAATCAAGATTTGGGAGAGGTAAAAAAATTTGGGTGTCATCCTAGACTCTAAACTTACCTGGAACCATCATCTTCAGAAAATAAAAAAAAAGCGGAGATGACTTATGTTAAAAAGGGCCTCATGGAAAAACATGGGGCCTTAAACCATCCGACCAATTAGCACGTTGGCATGAGAAAGAAAGGTAGGTGACCGATTTTTCTTACGCTCTCGCTTGCTTGTTCGAACTGTCGAGCGACAGGGATGCCTTTAGAAGGTATATTCTCAAAGGTTCACATCATTTAGAGCCAGACGAATGGACAGAATGGGCGCCTGATGGAAGCCAAGTCATATAATGGAAACAAGACAAAACCAGTGTTGTCGATTTGCCGAATTTAACCGTTTACCAACAACGAACAACGCCCTTATTTCACTTGTTGCTCCACCCCAAACAGCCATTTTGTCTGCTGTGTTAATTTTCATTATCTGTGTTAGAATGCCCAAAAATTCCAAAAAACGAAACCGCAACAATAATTATTATAACCGTATGTATAATTATTTCAGTTATTTTAATTGTATAATATTTTATAAAAGACCAAACTGCAAGTCTGGTTATTTTCAAAATTGTAATAACTATGAGCAGTTTAGTAGTGCTAAGGTAAAGTTTATGTGATCGTTGCCAATATATAATAATTCATATTTTATAATAGCTATTTTTTATACCAGTACATTTTTTAAATTAGCAGTTTGTTTTAAATTGATAGAATATTTTTTTAAATTACTTTCTTTTAAATTACCACTACATCCATATGTTAAAACAAAATCGGTCCAGCACTTTCTCACAATAGATATAAAATATAAATATGTTCATATACATAGGGACAGTACAGGGATCTTGTTAAATATAAAAGATAAAAATGTTGGTTTAATTTTTAAAAAATTGCATAATCGGTTTTATTTTATAAGACATTCCAAAAATTGATATATCAACTTTCTCTTTTTAAGATATTTAAGTCAAAATATTAAAACTTATGAGAAGAATACAGACATGTATCTTAACTGAGGTTGATTGCATGCTCATATTTAAATATTTATAGTTCATGGGTTAACAAGAAAACGCTGCTAAGTTCAATTTTTACCATGAACTAGTTAAAGTTATCTTAAGTTCTATTATAGTGCTATTTAGGTTTTAAAAAAATCATTTAAATCTTATAGCCATGTTATAAAAAAGCTAAAATCCATTTTGATTTAACTAAGTCCATAATAAAAGATTATGTATTAAGTTTAAACCAACACCAATGATCGATACCTATACAAGAGAATATATAAATCGTTACCAACACTAACTTATTTCATTATCAAATTGATGCAAGGACTGAACAGCTTTTCTTTATATGCCCATGATGTTTAACTTACAAGATCTCAAATAAGGCTGAGACTAACTGTATCAACATATTTTTACAGTTCATGTTTTTTTTAATTTTCTTTTTTTTTTCTCTAACTTTATTATCATATATGTGACACATATTAGGTCTGTTTGTTATTCAGAATTAGTGTACACTATTTTACACTTTTTTATGTAAGCGCTCTTAGGGAAGGTGTATTTTAGGACAAGGTGTGTAGAAACAAAATAGTGCAAAAAAATCTAAATAACAAACAGACCTATTCTTATTTTAGGACTTAAAAATGTTTTTAAAAAGGTGGTAAACACAACAAGTTTTTTATTAAAAAAAGTAATAAAATGGTATTTCTAAAGAAACAAAGTGTTAGTCCCAAATTTTAAGAGCTTTCATATAGGCTTTCACTTTGTAAAGCACAATAAGTGACTAAGAATGTTAAACCTAAATAGGTTTACTTAACTTTTTAAAATATTAAAAAAAAAACTAATATTTAAAATTATCAAAACAATTCCTTTTAGCAATTTTTCAACAGTAATTAATTAAATACACTTATAATATAAATTATTGACCATTTCACCTTACTGTTACTTATTTTTTTACAAAATCCTTGTATACCTCTTTTTTTGTATGTGACACTCCAGCTTATTTTACAGAACTGTTATTTTATTTAGCTACTTATGAAAGTTTTCAATCATGGGACAAGTATGGGTACCCTGGTGAGTACTAATTTTTTAATTCACTAATGGGTTTACCTGTTTTTTATATGACACCATTTGTATTTTCTACAGTACTCTTATTTTATTTAGCTACCCCTTATGATAGTTTTCAGTCATGGCACCAGTATGGGTACCTAGGTAAGTACTGACTTTTTAAGTCATTTAAGTGTCATTCGATCGATTAGACCTTGGGTGATGATTGAGCTTAAGTAAAACCTTGGTTTTGGTTATTAAATAATTTAAAGCATGTTAGTAATGACTAATTTTATCTGTATTTAAATATCTGACTTTAATTTTTTAATTTTGTTTTTAAGTATACAGGGTTTGTCAGAAAAGCATGAGAGTATAAAATGCTTTTTTTAATGGAGGAATAATCTGCAATACTCTGTATATTAATATATTATTTTTCAATTCCTCCTAAATTTCAGATAGTTTTTTTTTAAATAGGGCACTAATGTTTCCTGTTTTAGTATTTGTCGAAATATAAGGACCTTAAAAGGGTGACCCCAAAAACAGCATATTTTAGCCTATTTTCTTGCCCTTGCCAGAGACCTTAAAAAAATCCTAAAAATATTCTGCGTATGTCAAATTATCGGTAATGAAAAATCAAGATAAGCATATTTTTTGGTTTTTCGAAAAATGTCGAAAATCGCCCCTAATTGGGGGTTGATATGATGACGCAAAACTCAAATATATGAATAATATCAATACGAATAAAAGTTATTCTAATTGTATTTTTTTTATAAATTAAAATCTTAAAATAGAAAATAATTTACTTTTATATTAATGAGGGCGTAATATAGTTGAAAGTCCACCCTTAAACTAGCTAAGGGGGTTAAATCATACCTCATATATGAAAAAAAAAAATACTTGAAAAATCTAGAAAAAACTACTAGAATATTATAAATTATTAGAAATTCAAATCGTATCAGTATCTATTTAAGGAAGCCACCCCTGTAACGAGGGGATGAATTACCCCCGAACGTGATAACATATAAAAATATCATAGCAAGATAAGAAAACTGTCAAATATTTTATAATGGATCTTACTTTTCTTATCAGAAAGATTAAGCTGACTTTATTTAATTACTTCAATTTTTTTTTTACAAAAATTCACCCTCTTAGGGAGTGAAATCATCTGCTAAATATGAAAAAAATAAAAAATCACTTGAATAATGTAGGAAAAACTACTAAGATTATTTAAATTATTATAAATTCACATCGAGTGCTTATCAGCAGTATCTATAAGAAAACCACCCCTATGACTGAGGGGTAGACAACCCCCAAACATGATAACATACGAAAATATCATAGCAATATAAGAAAACTTAAATATAGATCTTAGCTTTCAGTTCAGATAGATTAGGCTGACTTGATCTAATTATTCCAAAGAAGTTTTTAGAAAAAAAAAGTTTGGAATAATTGGATCAAGTCAGCTTAATTTATCTGAACAGAAGCTAAGATCTATTACAAAATATTCGAGTTCTCTCTCATTGCTATGATATTTTCGTATTTTATCACGTTCGGGGGTAGTTCACCCCTTCTCTACAGGGGTGGTTTTCTTGTAGACACTGGTGGGAAATATACGATTTGAATTTCTAATTATTTATAATATCTTAATAGTTTTTCCCGGATTTATATATTTTTTTTATTTTTTTCATATTTTGGAGATGATTTCACCACCTATGATGATTAAATAATTAGAACAAGTAAGCGTAATCTTTCTGATCAAAAAAGTAAGAGCTATTATAAAATATTCCAGTTTTCTTATATTGCTATGATATTTTCGTATGTTATCACGTTCGGGGGTAGTTCACCCCTTTGTTACTGGGGTGGTTTTTATAGACACTGGTGGGAAGTACATGATTTGAATTCTAATAATTTAGAATATTTAGGTAGTTTTTCCTAGATTTTTCACGTTATTTTTTATTTTTTTATATTTAGGGGATGATTTAACCCACTTAGCGAGTTGGTTTGACTTTCAACCGTAATATGCAAATAAATTATTTTCATATTAATGGAATCGCTTTTCTTCTTATTGATAATATTTATATATTTGATTGTCAATATTTTTCGACAAACCAAAAAATATGCTCATCTTGATTTTTTATTACCAATAATTTAGCATATGCAGAATATCTTTAGGATTTTTTTAAGGTCTCTGGCAAGGGTGAGAAAATAGGCTAACTTTGCGGTCATTCTTTACATTTTGAACTTTGTTACAGGCTAGAAGTAAAAACAGTTTAGGTACGTCAAAACGATTTGCGATTTCTTATCCTAATTGTAAGTAAGCTTAAGGAAAGTTTGTTAAACCTGATGTTTTAAGTACCTTCAAAATAGAGTATTATATACAGGGTGTTTTATTAAAAAATACACCTCTATGTTGTATCAGTTTTGTGACCAACACTATATAAGTATTCTAAAATAAGAGGTTTACAGATAAGTATCTAGCTTTGACTGGTATGTTACTAACCTTGTATATGTCCAGATAACCTTGGTGCCAGTTGTCCTAAATATTTAAAATTCAATTTTTTTTTACTCAGATTAAATGTTTAAAGTATAATTTAAACATTTATACATAAATAATTTGAGTATGTTACTTTTTTATCAATATGCTCTATATAATAACACTAAAATCTCGGACTTCCATTGCCTTTACTTATTAAATTCTACCCGTTTAGGTGAGTGCTGTATCTCCAATCGTTTTGAAGTGATAACTGAAAACTACTCTTAAAGCTTAACGACCGGTTTAACAACGGTCGTTAAAAATGGGTCAAGTTTCGGTGAACAACAAATAGTATATATAGGGCCATAACTTTAACAGAAGTTTTTAGTTATCACTTGAAAACGGTTGTAGATACATCGCTAACCAAAACGTTGTGTATCAATTAACAAATAAAGACAATGTAAGTCCAAGATTTTTGTGTTATTGGAAGCATGACATCGTTTAACACCCTCAAGGGAATGTTTTATATAGTTGTGGTGGATTAATTTATTACATACTATTCTTTGGGTTACTATATACAAAAAGGGGCCACTTTAATCCAGGTCCCAAAATAGATAGTTGCATTAACGGTAGGTTAGGTTAATTTAGTTTAGTTAGGACCATTTAAAGTGAGTGGACTTTTAACGCCCTCCACCGCGACCCCTCGATCTATTGTGGCTCACACCTTTTTATATTTCTCCCAACAGAATTAGATTTCCAAAGAATCCGATATCAGATTGGGAGAGATTTTATACATCTCCTCTTACTCGTGTCGCTACCGGACACGAGCAAAATATGTGTTCTGGTGTCCCTGTCTCCTGGAAAGTATGACGAGCAGACGATTAGATCCGTCATGCCCTCCTCTCCCGGTATAGTGACGTGGGTAGCTACCAGGTCTTTGTTACAGAAACCAGATGTTCCTTCTGAGGCCGTTTCTCCGACCTTTCCCTATGAAAACGGTTCTATCCGTTTTCTGTTGAAAGCCAGAGAACCCTTTTTCCTACAAAAGCGGTTCAGTCCGCCTTCTGTTTGGATTCAGGGATCCCTTCTTAAGCACCTATTTGTTTGGGATGGATTAGCCCTTCCCCGTGAAACAGGCGCCTGTGACTTTAGGGGCACCTTTCGAAACGGATTCACCCGTTTCGGTTGGCGCACCTTTTTCTGCTTGTGACCTTGGGTGGGACCTCTCGAAACGGATATATCCGTTTCGGTCAGCGCATTTTTGTCACTTTTTTCCTATGAAAGCGGTTCTGTCCGCTTCCTGTTTGCAGCTAGGGAAGTAATAGTCCACCACTCAGAGGCACCGTTGGAGACACATGTTAAAGGAACAGGATGTCATTCACTCATCAGCACAACTTGAGTTATTCCTTGTGTTCGTCTTAGCTTCGGATCCCGTTCCATACGCTAGCAATAAAGGCCCCCACAGACTACAGTTATTTTCATCCATTCGTATCGCCGCGATACAGAACGGCGTGTAAAATATGCCAAAAACTGATGTCTGTGGTTGCCCCACACCGTCGTGCCGTACACACAACACGCCGTTCTGTATCGCCGCGATACGAATGGATGAAAATAACCGTAGTCTGTGGGGGCCTTAAGATTTGCCGATAACCAGCAACTCCAGCGCATGTTCCAAAAGATCCTACTGGGCCCAACCACGACGACGACGTGCGAACACAGCGGTGGGTGCATTAACGTTATACAAAATCAGTTGACCCTTAAAAAACTTGCAAAAGATCATCTTTCATAATCAGAAAATTAGAAAAACGTAGATAATTCTCCGAAATTTGGGATTTGGTATTAAAATTTGATCAAATTCACGAAAAAAATACAAATGGAGAATTTGCATTTCAATGTTCGCAAGTTTCAGAAGGATTTTTAGCAAAGTGTTCTCCTTGAAACCTAGGGCAACTGGTATATATTTTGGTGTGGCTCCCATATCTTTCTTTCTTTTTAGGTTTAAAAAAGAAAAAAAATCCTTGATTCGCCACTGTTTCCTAAAATGCTAGAAGCGTACCAGTTTACTCTGTGATTATTACCAAATACATATTGACATATTTTTAATTTGTAAAATTATGTAATTTATGCTTATATTGGGAAGTTTTGTATGTTATGACATTCAAGGTTTTTATAAACGACATTCTTTGCATTTTCGTTAAAATTAAATATTTTTTTTAACGGCGGACTTAGATTATGAGAATCTACCTCCCGAACCTGATGAGCGCATCAAATCTCGCCTTGTGCAAACTTGTCTAGATCCCTAAGTCACGATGCAGGGCGAGGCAAGACCATTTCTGGTATGCCCGCAAGCCCAGGCGATATTTTGGTATCAAGAAATAAGTATCCTCCTTTTTTTAACACCAAAATATTGCTTTATTTGTATGACCTTAAAAGTAATATAGGACATTTTATTGAAAGAGAGGCAACCGTTGAAAGCAGAATAACGGGAAGATCAAGGCTACCATTGACAGCAAATTGTTTAGCAAATAGTTTGGCTTTTTCTTTAGAGGTAGAAATAATTTTATCTTTAAAAATTAGGGGTGAAAAAATTTGTACAAAATTTTTTACTAATGTTTTTGGCAAAGGACCAGAAAGATTGTCTGTCGTTAGAGCAAGAGAAAACTCTGTATTTTAAGCGATTGTTAAAACAATCTTTGGCCCCTAAGATAGTTAATTGTATTGGTTTCTTGCTTTAATGCTAGCTTGTCGATTTTCAGGACTAGGAGTTTAAAAAAAACTTTTTGTGGGTTTTTGGCTTTGTTAAATGATTTACAAACACACGGTTTGTGGTTTAAAGGTTTGGGATTCTTTTTTGTATGAGAAACGTAGTTGGTGGAATTGTTGCGGTAAGTTTTTTACAAATTTCGGAAAGATTGTGATGAGAATTGCAGGAAGGATCCCAAGGATAGGTGGCAAAGAAATCTCTCAGACCATCCCAGTCAGCTAAGTTGTATTGCCAGACGGTGCGGTGCGTGGCGGTATGCATTATTTAGCGAGAAATTAACTATTACGGTAAAAGCAGATCTAGAGCAAAATTTTGCCAAGATTTACTTAGAAAAGGCCACATAAGACACTCGCCTATCCTCATTTCTTAAAAGCAGCGTACCATGAGTATCGGTGCCTGGCTTCACTACCGACACATCTGATGCATATGACACCAGGAATAAATCACGATTACTGCTTCGACAATTATTACGATCCTATCCATCAGGATCCATTTATTAATGGATCATGAAAATATAACCACCTTTGTTAGGCTTTTTATTTGCAAGTGAAATATATGCATTTAAAAAAATATATATTTTTACTGTAGTTTTAATTCCGTAATGTTGCCTATTCCAAAAAGATGTTTAATTAGTGGCAAAACATAACATGGGTAATGTAATTATTTGTATGTGATTTGAATCCCAAGCAACCAAGCTATTTTTATCATTTAAGACAACTTTTACTCTTTCCCTCGTAAAACCATGTCACTTTGTAATAATTATATCAGTTTTGGGATCATCATATTTTGTATCCTAAGTAACCAGTAACAAAGAAATCCACCAATAAGAGACATTATATTTTGCTCCTCCCCTTTAGGGTCCCAGACCGCATTAGGTTAATTGTCAAGTCAGGTACAAGAAAGAATGCAAGCCAATTAACGTACCCTAAATTTAACATCTGGTATTTTATTGGCCATCTTCAGTGGTCTGGTGTCAAATTTAAAATGGTTTGACCTTATCTTTTAAAAAGGTTCTTTGTATTAAATATTTCAACTCTAATGTAAAGCACATTTCATAATGATGTGTCGCATTTTGTATTTTTTTTTTATGTGTCTGTTATAGTGGGTGCTTTAATTTAAGATTAAGGATATAGATTAAAGAATTAAAACAGTGACAAACTGGGCATATTATTCATATTTAGAACACTATAAGAGACTTAATAAAACTAAAATATTGAACTTTCATTGTCTATTTGTTAATTAGTACACAACGTTTTGATCAGTAGGTATGTAATGTAACAACTAGAAACAACTTTTAAAGTAACGATTTATATACTATGCGTTGTTTATTGAAGCTTATCTGATTTTTCACGGTTTAACAGGGGCTGACAGATATTCGGAATATCAATACTAGGCTTGCTAAATATACTAAGTGACATAGAAATCCGAACACCCAGTTTAAATTATTTTATTTTAATAAAATTTTGTATAAGTACTTAATGAAGCATAATAAGTAAGTGATTAAAATATTGCATTGCTTTAAATCCCTCTTACCTTTGATAATGTGTGGATGCACCCCGATGTGTTACGCATTCTCCAACGCGTCTAGGCATGCTTCTGATCAGGTGGTCAATGTCCTCCTGTGGTATCTCATTCCAGGCAATCACCAACTTCTCTCGACGTGCTCTTAGAGCCTTAGGAGGACATTGCAAATTGAGCAATCTCCTACCCATCATATCCCACACGTGTTTAATTGGGGATAAGTCGGGAGATCTTGGTGGCCATGGTAACAATGTGGACATCATTATGTTAAAAGAAGTCCATTGTGACTCTTGCAACATGTGGTCGGGCATTATGTTGTTGGAAAGTTGGATTTGCCAGGGTGTCAAGATATGGTAAAAGATGAGGTTCTAGAACTTCTTGGATATAACGCTGCGCGGTCATGTTACCTTTGATAAAGATAAGACGTGACCTGGAACCATAAGCTATAGCACCCCAAACCATAACACCAACAGTGTGATGAACATGTCTTTCAACATTAAACTGTGGATTCCTCCTTTCACCACGTCGCCTTCTAACCCTGGCTCGACCATCGTGCATGCCTAAACAAAATCGAAACTCGTCACTAAAGACAATACTGTTCCATTCCTGATCCCAGAGTGACCGTTCTCTGCACCACTTAAGGCGATTACGTCGGTGTTCTGGAGTTAAAGGGAGGACCCAGTGTGGTCGGTATGAAAACAGGCCAAAACTTCTCATTCGTCGGTAAACAGTTCGCATGCCAATAGGTCTTCCATGTTCTGCCAACCATTCATTTTCAATGGACCTGGTAGTGGAGAAACGGTCCCTTAAAGCCAATAATCTTAGGCGGCGATCTTCACGGTCTGTTGTTCTACGGCGGCGTCCAGTGCCCCTTACTCTTCGCGTACGGCCTTCTTAAAGCCATGCCTGACAACACCTAACCACAGTGTCTACACTTCTTTGCACTCTAACTGCAATTTCCCGAAAAGAAAGTCCAGCTTCCCGAAGTCCCACTATACGGCCCCTCTCAAACTCACTAAGTTGACGAAATCGTACAGGTCTCCGTACTCTAGGCATCGTAACCAATCGTAAAGAATGTCAAGAACCAAAATCCGCCAAATTTGGATCTTTACTGCGGCTGCAATATTCATTTTTAGATTGTTAGTGAATTTTAAAAAAAGCAGTATAAAAACCGAAATCTCAGACTAAGGCTGCAAATTCCATCAATTGTTATTTTCAGTAAGATAAATAAATTCACCAAATTTTATTAAAATAAAACTGGGTGTTCCGATTTCTATGTCACTTAGTATATATTCTGCTTGTTTTAAATTCTTATCGCTATTTTAAATTTTCTTTTTCTCCAGTAGATTTCTTTATAAATAATTTTTGCTTCAGACCACTGTATGCGATGTTGTTTTGACCATGCACGTTCGGCAACCTCCGACCTCGTCGTTTCACGGGGCGTTTTAGCTAGTAATATATTTTAAATAGTAGATACTCATGTAAATAAGTCCTTATTTTTTTACTTTCTAGTGTGGTCTTGGACGTCGGTTTTATTTTTTTAAACGTGTTATTAAGTTAAATGAAAACTTTATTGTATTAGAAATTTAGTAGGGTTTTTGGTGAATTTTAAACCTTATTGATGGAATCTGGCAAATTGTGAAAGGTTTCACTAATATAGGGTTTGTAGGAATGTAGCATGGAATGCTGAAGGCTAAATTTAAAACTGGAAGGTTTTTGCCTAATATGTAATACCTGGTAACTCAGTATGTATAATAAAAATAGACACCTTTTTTAGAACAAAGGCAATACCCAAGACAAAATGACATCGACTGGAGCCATCACCGACGTGTCTATAGCTTTCAAGATTATTCGAAGACCCAGAGGGAAAGTTCGCGTTACTATTCGGATGCCTCTAAAAACCAAGATAATTATAATAAGGATATTTGCTTTCCTAATGTACGAAGAGTAAGTAATACTTTTAATAGCGATATTTACTAGAATGGACTAAAGGAAACCCGCTATTATTTGTTAGTTCAGGTTTAAAGTACAAGTATAACAATAAATAAACTCCATTTTAAAAATCTTTTTGGCAGTACTAAAAAACTATAGTTTAAATATTATTATTTCAATAATATTCAGAATTTCTTAAATTTTAGTCTAAACTCAAAGATTAAGTTTCTGGGTAACGATCAGAGCTGGGTAGGAATCGATTCCTTTTTAAGGATCTGAAGGCTGGAATCGATTACTTTTTAAAAATAGGATCCGTGATACGGATTCGTTATAAAATTTTGAAATGATCCGAAATCGATTCCTTTTTGGAAGGATCCGATTCCAAAAGAAATTTATTCCTTAAATTTTTAATTTAAGACAAATCGGTTTATAAACACGCCATTCCAAATTTTGACCTAAGATTATTTATTTCCAGATACTGACCTAGCACTCATTTTAAATTTCCAACTTTTTACCTAAGATTCCTAATCAGTACCTAAATTGATTTTCGAAAATAAAGTTAAAGAGTTTTAAAACATCTGCATATTAAAATCTGTAAATAAGGAAACACACCTAGCATGTGATTTTTAACCAAAATATGTTGTTTTACAGGTCCAGAGAAGCAACATTTAAATGAAGCATTTTTTTCCCAACCAAAGAGTGTGATATCCAAAAACGTGCATAAATTTTACTTGCATTTGTTCTTAAAAGGTTTGATTGCTCGATCTTCTTCTTCTTCTTTTTGGGACCCGTCTTGATTAACTACCGAAGGCAGCGCAGCCCTTGGGCTTTTTGTGCCTAATCTCCCATTATGTTTTATATCAATCCTCCCATTAGTCTTGTTCCTTCTACAAATCTGTATAACCCCGATACTGGTTGGTTGATATATTCCTGTGGGCTCATTTCCGGTTGCCCAAATAATGCCTGTCTTTTGTGATTCAATGCTTTACATTCGCACAGGATATGGTAGCCTGTTTCTTCCCCCTTGTCGCATATTCTGCAACTTGGATTGGAGTTGTTCTTCCTTCGTTCTTTTGGATGGGCCTCTTATGAAGCTTTTTCCATGTCTAATTCTACTGAGGTTTCCCCAGTATTCTTTGTGTTTGTTTCGGATCCATTACCTGGTTTGCCCTCGTGGTGTGGTTTTGTTCACTCCAAGGGCAGGTTCTGGCCCAAAGTATGGTGTGGATGATCCCTGTCTCGCTAGCCCATCCGCTTTTTTGTTGCCTTCTATCCCCGAAATGTCCTGGTACCCACAAGAGAGTTACTCTGTTGCGTTCTCCCAGGACTTCCAGTTCTTCTTGGCATTCCCATGTCAGCTTGGACGTTGCCTTGGGGTTTACTAGTGCCCCCAGTGACGCTTGGCTGTCTGTTATTATGCAGATCCGCTTGTTTTTATAAGCCCTCCTGTTATTTGTTTTTGCATAGTGCAGTAAAGCATATATTTCCGTTTGAAATACATAACTGTGTGTTCCTAGTGAAATGGAGAATTTTGAATTCCTCATTTCACTGTACACGCCCGCTCCAGTTCCCTGCTCGGTTTTGGAACCATCCGTATACCAGATGATGTCTCCAACCGTGCCGGGGAGATCGGGTTGCTGCCACTCACTTCGATCTGGAATTTTTACCTCGATGTTTTTGTTGAATGAGTATTGGGGAATCATCTGGTCTGATCTCTCGTCCAGGATGTTGCCGCCAACCTGACTTTTTATGTTGTTGTGTTCCAAACTAGCGTAGACACCAGTTGGTTTCTGTTGAAGTCGGAAGTAGCTTATTCTTGCCTCTCCCATCACTATAAGGTTAAGTGGTGGAACGTCTAAGAGACACTCCATGGTTGCTGTTGGGGTTGTTTTAATTGTTCCTGTTATAGCTAAGTAAACAAGTCTCTGTACGTTGGCCAGTTCTGTAACAGCAGTTCTTTGTCGCATTTTTGTCCACCATACCAGTGATGCATATGTTATCATAGGCCTTACCACCATGGTGTATAACCAATAGACCAGAGAGTCATCTCCGCTTTCTTTCTTATTTTCTAAAGATGGTTCCAGGTAAGTTTAGAGTCTAGGATGACACCCAAATATTTACCTCCCTTACAATCCTTTCTCGTCCATCTGGTAACTGCGTTTAGGGCCTGTTGAATTTTATCCCTAACAGTATTGTTAAATTTTCCTTGGGCCATAATGACGAGATCGTCTGTGTATCCCAATGTTTGGTGCTCTTTAAGTTAAAGGACATTTAGTAGGTCGTCCATGACAAGGTTCCATAGCAGTGGGGACAGAGCTCCCCCTTGCGGACATCCTCGCTCAACCCGAGCTACAAGAGTTTCTTCAAGAATTGAAGTATATACTGCTCTGCTCTTAACCATGCAGTCTATCCACCTGCAGCTTGTTGCGTCGATCCCTCTGCGCCTCGATGCGTTTGAGATAGATGTTAGGGACGTGTTGTCAAACGCTCTTTCTATATCCAGGAAGGCACACAGTACCTCCTTGTATTTGCGAGCATATTCGGCCTTTTCTACAAGCTCATGTAATGCTGTTTCTGTGGACTTACCTGTTGTGTATGCATGTATGTTCTTGTGTAGAGGTCTGTTCGTAAGTGCATTCTCCCTGATGTGCCTATCCAGCAACTTTTCTAGGGTCTTTAGCACAAACGACATTAGACTTATTGGTCTTAAAGCTTTTGCCCCATCCTGTCCGGTTTTCCCAGGTTTGGGGATGAATGCTACTCTGATTAGTCTCCAAGTTGTGGGTATATAGCCCAGAGCTAGACTACCTCTTAAAAGTAGACACAGTCTATGTAGTAAAAGCTCTGGTCCTTTCTGGAACATTACTGGATAAATGCCATCCGTTCCTGGCGATTTATATGGTTCGAATGAGTTTATCGCCCATCTAATTTTGTCTACATTTATCACTGATTTTGTTACCTGCCAGTCCTCCCTGGAGCAGTGTCCTGGGTTTCCTAGGTCTGAACTTTTGCAGTCTTCCAGTGACATGTTGGTTATTTTGCATCCCGGAAAGTGTACCCTGAGTAGTTCCCTCATGGTCTCATTTGCCGTGCTTGTGTGATCCCCCGTGGGTTTCTTTGAAGTAAATATTTGTGGCTGAAGAATCTTATGGAGTCTGGCTGCCTCGTGAGTTCCTTCGATTTCCTCACCGTGCCTCACTCCATGAATCTCTTTTAGCTTTCCTCAATGCCTTGTTGTATTCGGTAAGGGCCTTCTTGTATGATTCCCTATCCGATGATGCTCTGTTGTATTCTCTCCGTGCTCCTGTTTCGGTTTGGTGAGTTCCTTGTGTCACCAGGGCACATTTCTCGAGTACTTTCTTATCACCAGCGGGCCATTTTCATTGTACGCAGAAATAATGGCGTCCTGTATTTGATCCGCCGTTATTTCTAGGTCGTGTGTGTTGTTTATTTTTCGCTTTGTTCCTCTCAAGGTAGATGCCAGGTCTGCCTTAAAGGCTTCCCAGTCCGTTTTTCGAGGGTTGCGATATGTTTCTTCAGTAGGTTCATGTCCCCCTATCGTGAAGTTTATGTGTCTATGATCTGACCAACTTGTTGTCAACTGTTTGCTTCCAACGTAGGTTGTAGCTAGTGTTATATCTAGTACCTCTTTTCGTCTACTATTTACAAAAGTGGGTTTATTGCCTACATTTAATATATCCAAATTGTTTGCCATAATAAATTGTAATAAAGATTCACCTCGTGGGTTTGTGTCCGTGCTTCCCCAGGTGATGTGGTGTGTATTTGCATCGCATCCTAGAATGAGCTGCGATCCATTTGCTCTACAGCTTCTACCAGGTCTTCCATCTCCTTGGTTGGTGGAAGGTCGGGGTCATCATAGGGTAGATATGCCGATCCGAAAATTAATTCCTTCGGCATGGCCCTATCCCCTGACCTAATTTTAACAGCTACCAGGTCTCTGAAACAGAAATCGGTTAGTGGTAGTATCTTTATGTCTTTTTTGACTATTATGCACGTTCTGGGTACGTCGGATGTTCTACTGTATATTAGTTCTCCACCCACGTTCCCTACACCTCTTACCTTTCCTTCGTAGACCCAGGGTTCTTGTATGAGGGCCACGTCAAAGTTCCTCATAGTGTTTGCAAGAACTGCTATTGCTTGATTTTAATAATTTTTTAATATGTTATCCTTAAAATAACCCTGAGGGCATCTTAAATGGGACATTTTATTATTACTATTCAGGGTGTCTTACCAAAATGAATTTAAAACTTTAATACATTTTTATATTCCGCAAGCAGTGAAGTTATTAAACGGTACTTTAAAGCTTTGCGTAAAATTACAATAAGATGTCCCATTTATAAGTTGCTTAAGGTTATCTCAATAATCACCTTTAAAAACCTTATGAAGATCTAGCATCGCAAGTTTTGGAATACAGTTCAAAAAATGTTCCATTTAAGGGTGGTATCATGTTAATCTTAAAAATAATATATTACCATTTGTAAGTTTAAAAACTAAAGATGATTCGGATTCGTGACCCGATTAATAGGAATCGATTCCCTGGATTCGATTTTTTTTTCCTTAAAAGGAATCGTGATTTGTATTGGTGATCCGATTCCTTTACAAGGATCCAGATTCGTATATTGATTATCTTTTTAAAGGATCCATTCCAGCTCTGGTAACGATTTATTAAAATTGTAGCAATTGTGATTCTCTTCAGTACTAAAATAGTTTTTCTAAAGGTCTGTTTTTTATTTAGCAATAGTGTACAGGGATGAGCCTTTTGGTTAGGTATTTACGGGGTATTGAGAAACCGTAAGAGATGGAGCAATTATGTTTATACAGTTTCGGGGCCGATTTTTAAAACAAATTAAAATGTGTTAAAATATCAAGCTTACTCGATTCATTTTGGAGATATATTGTGTTGTATCAATTAAGTTTTTTGAGTTATTACACAACATGGGCTGTTTTAAATGAAACACCCTATATATTATGTTAGCTAAAACTTCCGTTTTTGCATTTTTTCTTTTTTCTTAATATCCAAAAACTAATAAAACTATGTAGGCCAGGGGGGGTTATAATAATATAACTGATGACATAAAAATGTAAACTCCAAACTATTCTTAATTAAACTTCAAATTATTATAAAATTAAATTTTACTTTAAACCATAATAAATTGACTTGAAAAAAAGTTTTACCTAACAAACGAGTTAATAAGAAAACCTAAGACTTAAAATTACGATATGCTTTTTATGACAAGTGGTTTAACAAAGAATCCATAGTGACGTAAATTATGTGTTGTAAACGCTTAAAAATGTTAATATTTAACCGTCTTCGGTACGGATATTTTTGAAAATACGTATCTCTCACATTAACAGATCTTTTTACTTTAAATGTAATATTTAAACATATCGGCTTTTAAAATTTTTCAAAAAACATCTTTTTGAGAACTCAAAGTTACCATTTAAGGCCTGGTATTATAAAAGTGCCGGTAAACTGCGAGAAAAAATCTTAAGATTATTTTTTCTCATATTTTCTTTTAAAAATATATATCTTATAAAAATATATATATATATATATATATATATATATATATATATATATATATATATATATATATATATATATATATATATAATCCGATATTATTATACCCGGACTAAAAGAAACAACAATTACCTTAATGTCAGGTGCGGCAACACAGCGTGACGTTGCTACGGATTTTTCTGCTTTTCGTAAAGAATTTTTGATATTTTAAGTTAAAATAAAAGTAGTTAAGTGGTGCATTCTTGTTAATTTTTGTGTAGTTATCTACATAAATAAGCGTTATTTATTTTATGCAAAAATACGGTTTCTGTTTTTTTTGCGATAGTGGTTTATTGTTTACTCGATAGCAAAAGGACGTTACACCGTTGCCATACTTACCAGTGACTTTGTCGTGAAAATTTTTGGATATTACACATTGTCATAGGTGTTTTAATATAAAATGACAAAATCAAAATGTGGCCCCTGTCAAAGGGATGTCGCAAAAACAAAGTGGAGACCTCAGTGCGGTGCTTGTAAAAAAATGTACCATCAAGAGTGTGCCCAGCTAAATGAATTGGAGTTGCGTCTTATGCAAGAACAAAAAAAGAATTGGATTTGTACAAAATGTAAAAGGGAGTCTTTTGTGGGAGAACGTCCTGCTCTGTATGCCTCGGATGCGACAACTTTTTCTCAGCAAAATAGATTCTCAATTTCAGCAGGAATTCAGCAGTCTGAAACTGCTGATCTTCGGTCCTTGATTTATGAGCTAAAATCTGACATTGGTGCATTAAGAGCAGATATATCTGATGTTAAACAGAGTATGGAGTTTATTAACCAAATGTACGAGAAACAAAGACAAACAAATAAGGTCATGGGTGATATGATTAACGAATTAAAAAAAAAATGAAAATTTGCGTAAAGAGTTTGGTCTTATTCAGGCTAAAATTACAAAAACTGAGATGGATAAAACAAAATGCAACGTAGTAATAACGGGTGCTTTTGAGGAGGCTGAAACTGATAATATAATTAAGGATAAAACAGTAAAAGTTTTAAATTTTATTAATGGGAATGATTTGAATGTTAGTGCAAATAATATTAGAATTTCTAGGCCTCTGAACAAGCTAGCTGCTGCTATTGTTTGCCTGGAAAATGAAGGTATTGTAAAACAGCTGATTACAAAAAGAAGAGTAAAGGGAAAAATTACTTCAAATTTGTGTGGGTTAAATAACAAAAGTAATAATATTTATTTAAATGAAGATTTGCCGGCTGCAACGTACAGGCTGTTAAAAGCGGCGAAAAAATGCAGAGAGATGGGGTATAAATATGTATGGGCTCAAGGTGCGTCTGTTTTAATAAGAAAAAGAGAGGGAGATCCAGTCATTAAAATAACGGAACTAAAACAATTGGAAGAAATATTAGGGTCAACATCATAAAGATACACTGTGATAGATGACTTTGTAAGTTTTTATTGTTTCTGGTTTTTTATATTTATTTTTTTCTTAAAGTTAAAATGAATCATAACGACCTATCAGACTCCTACAAACACTTTGATACTAAAGTTTGCAATACTGTGGATAATATGAAGTTTTTCTGCATGATTTTGATACAAATCAAAATGTTAACGTATTAAGTGTTAATATAAGAGGTATAAAAACAAATTTTGATAATTTTTTAGTTTTACTTGAGTCACTTGACATGGATTATGATGTCATTATAATGTCTGAGTGTCATGATATCTATGATTTGGGCTCCTTTAATATTTTTTCTTATAAATTGTTCTACAATGAAAGTAAAATAAATAAGTGCGATGGAACCCTTATTTATGTAAAAAACTGTCTATATCTTCAAAGTCAGGTTATTTGTGTAAATAATTCAAAGTTTTTGAGAGTAGAGTTTATGAAAAATGGTATTAAATTTGGCGTTACAGCTAATTATCGATTACCATCTTTGGACGCCAACTCATATTGGCAAGATTTACACCTGTTGTTTTCCAATAAACATTTTCATTCATGTCAGGTAGAAATTTTTGGTGGTGATTTAAACATTAATATATTGGATTGTGGCAGGAAGTGCTGTACTGATTATTTAGATTGCTTGTCAAGCTTTGGATATTTTAGCACTATTAATGCAATTACTAGAGAGCAGGGTTTCGGGTTCTGCATGCAGCGAATAGGATTACACCCGATATTGTAAAATCAAACCACTTGTTACTTATTAAACCCCTTCAATATATTATAGATCTGATATTTGTGTCTGGTGTATATCCTGATATTCTCAAAAAATCAGTAATTATACCTTTACATAAGGACGGTGATAAGACAGATGTAAACAATTATCGACCGATAGCCTTGACCAGTGTAATTAATAAGATTATCGAAAAGTGTATTAAAATTAGATTATGGAATTTTTTATTGCAGAATAGGATAGTTTCTGAGCGTCAGTATGGTTTTAAGGAAGGGGTCAGCACTTCAAATGCACTCTATGATGTGACTAAATTTTTAATTGACTCCCTCAATAATAACCTAAAGCCTCTTGCTGTATTTTTGGACTTAAAAAAAGCCTTTGATACTGTGGACCACCAAGTTTTATTGGACAGATTGTATCACATTGGGGTTAAGGGGACAGTTCTAAATTTATTTAAATCTTATCTAAGGGGTAGGCTTCAGCATGTCAAAGTAAATAATACTTATAGTAATGAAATGGTGGTAGATTTCGGTGTTCCACAGGGCACTGTGCTTGGTCCCATTCTGTTTCTTATCTACATAAATAATTTATTTAAGATTCAGGAAGCAGATGAGATTGTATGTTACGCAGATGATACTGTACTTTTATTTAAGGGTAATAAATGGAATGATGTTTTTTATAAGGCTGAAAAAGCTCTTTTTAAAGTAAAATTGTGGATGGATAGTAGTGTACTGACTCTTAATACAGAAAAATCCTATTTTATTCCATTTGCTTTAAATAGGCGAGGTCTTTCGGATAATAATAGCATTGTTTTACACAAACAAAACTGTACAGACTATAAAAACTGTGTATGTGATGGTAATATAAGACGTTGTGAATCAGTATAGTATTTAGGTGTTTATTTTGATCAGTGTTTAAGATGGAATGTGCACATTGAATATGTAGCTAAAAAAGTAAGAAAGTTAATTTATCAGCTAAGATCATTTTGCCGAATAATTTTCTAAATGTGGTGTATCTAGCTTTAGTGGAATCAGTAATGGGTTACGGAATTATAGCTTGGGGAGCTGCATGCAACAGCATATTACTATCTCTGATTAATTCTCAAAAATATGTACTAAAAGTAATGCTACGTAAAAAAAACGCAGCTTTTCAACAGACACCTTATTTAGGGAATCTGGAATGTGTACGGTTAGACAATTGTATTGTATAAAAATCATTAATTTTTCTATAAATTTTAAATTGTTTACTAATTTTGTATCACATATGCATGAAACAAGAGCCGTAGGTCGAAATTATTATCTCTACCTCAGCAATTCTTTTCCGGAACTCAAAGGCATGTTACTTACGTTGGGCCTAAAGTACTAAACATGATGCCTATGGAACTAAAGATTAAACTTAATAAGAATAATAAAACAAAAATTAAACACTGGGTTCTATCTAATTTTGTTAGTATTTGCCGAAATATTTCTTGGTTTGTGCCTTAATAGGGTCATTTATTCAGTAAATAATTCTGCTATTTTTTTATTTGTTTCTTATTATTGTTATTTTTTTCTTTCTTTTCATTTTTTATTTACTAAACCTTTTTTACTAGTTATTTAACATTTTTTTACCGCTTTTGTTTTAAGCATGATCTTTTAACGGCATATGAGTGAGGCACACACAAATCTCATGATTTATTTTGCCTTTACTCTTATGCCAAGGATATATTTAAGATAATTGTATAAGAATTGGAAATCATAAATTTGATTTAATTTCTTGTTTAAATAAATAAATACATAAAAAAAATGTCACATCCAATTATTTATTTGTTCATTGCGTTTAAAATCAAAGCCATCTTAGCTTAATATTTAAATGCAGTGTAAAATTTTATTTTCACAAAATAATCATAAGGGCTAACAAAATTAAAATTATAAAAAATGGCATATTTTACATTTTAAAGAATTATACTAAGGAACCTCCTTACAGAGTAAGTAAGGAAGTTGTGTCTTAGTCTTTGATGGGATAATTATCAAACTTTGATACTCATATTTTATGGAAGTTCAAAAGAGATTTATGAAGATGTTTAAAGAATGTTTTATTAATGACAATATACTTAACCTTATATTTACAAAAAGTCTTAATATAAAAATAAAACTTAGTTATAACATAGTTTTATTAGTTTTTGGATAATAAAAAAAAAGAAAAACTGCAAAAATGAAAGATTTAGCGTCCTTTATATAAAGTGTGGGTATCACTGAAAAGATAATTTTATTTGTAGTCGACTGGTAAAATAATATAGGGTGTTTCGGGAGCGTTCAAGTATTACGAAATGAATTTGGGGGAGTTGGGTCTTGGTAAACGTTACGATGCGTTACAGAGGCGGGAGGGGGGTTAAACTAAGCGTTACGTAACATTTTACGTCCATAATTGTGACTGTAAATGGTCACTCACGTAAACGTTACGGCGAGTTACATGGAGGGAGGGGGTCAAAATCTCCAAAATTGCGTTACGTAATACTTAAACGCTCCTCCATTAAAAAATCCAAGTTTGTGTATTAACTCAAAAAGCTTAACCGATAAAAAGAAATCAGTACTCCACTGAAATCTACGTAAAAATTAACAAAATATTGCTATTTAAAGTTTTCCTTATCTCTAATAATAACCGATATACAGGACCCTCGTAAAATCGACTAAAATTTCAAAACGACCTGTGTCTTTAAAATGAATTGGGTTAGCATTAAAATTTTAAGACATTTAAATTTGTTTTAAAAACCCGTTTCTAGAATGTACAAACAGAATTGCTCTATCTCTTACGGTTTTCTCAATACAACCAAAATGTCCCACCCTTTACAATATCGTACATTTTTTTACATAAAGCGGGATTTTAATGTTCATAATAAGGATTGGCTAGGCTTTACAAAAACTGATACACAAGGCAGAGCAGCAGAAAATTTCGCAATCAGCAACTCGCTTACCAATCTAATTATGGAACCTACCTACTTTCCTAGGGTTCCCACCCATAATTCTAACCCCCTAGATCTCTTTCTTACTTCCACCCCCGAACTCTATCAAGCATCAGTAACTGCTTCCCTTGGTCGCCCTGACCATGGTTTGGTCATCGTATCATACTCCACACATTTTGAGGCAACTGAACGCATGCCGCCACGAACCGTCTGGCACTGCAACTCGGCCGACTGGGATATTCTGAGAGATTTCTTTGCCAGCTACCATTGGGATCCTACCTGCTTTTCTACTCACGATCCTTCCGAAATATGTAAACAAATTACCGAAACAATTCAACTAGGCATTAAGACCTATATTCCCCACACAAAAAAGAACCCCATATCTTCAAATCACAAACCGTGGTTTTCTAAATCCTGTGACAAAGCCAGACTTTTAAAAATTCAAGCCCACAAAAAGTTTCCTCAAAACCCTAGTCCCGAAAATCGACAGGCTAGCATCGAAGCAAGAAATCAGTATAATCAGACCATCTCAGAAGCATAAAACCGTTTTAACTATCGAATAAAAGATAAAGTTCTCTCTTGCTTAAATGGCAGTAAAGCTTTCTGGTCCTTTGCCAAAAATATTAGTCAAAACTTGTGCACAAATTCTTTTCCACCCCTAATCTCTGAAGATGGAATTGTCTCTACCTCCAAAGGAAAAGCCGAACTATTTGCCAAACAATTTTCTGCCAATTCTACGCTTGATCCTCCTATTAATCTTCCCCTTCCATCAGTTGTCCCTGTTTCTCATAAAATGTCCGATATAATTTTTAAACTTAAACAGATCAAGCGTATTCTTTCTTCTCTTGATACTAAAAAATCGTCTGGGCTACCAGCAATCGTCTTATAAAAATGTGCTCCCTAGCTTGCACCCATTCTAACTCGCCTCTTTCGAATCTCTTACGACACGGGCATATTTCCGGAGAGTTGGAAAGCTGCACGTGTGCAACCTGTCCCCCAAAAACTCTCCCTTCTAACTGTACACCTATATCTCGTCTTTTTATTGTTTTGCAAAGTAATGGAAAAAATTATTAATTCCCAAATCTTAAAGTATCTGGAAAAACATAAGATCTTACATGATAGACAGTATGGATTCCGTCACAGTAGATCCACAGCTGATCTACTTTCCTTTGTCTCACACAACTGGAACAAGTCCCTTGAGTTTCTTGGTAAATCCAAGATCTTTGCTCTTGACATATCCAAAGCTTTCGATCAGGTCTGGCATAATGGGCTTTTAAACAAACTTTCTTCTTTCGGTCTTTCACCTAAGCTTTGTTCTTGGCTCTCCAGTTTTCTTTCTAATCGACGTATATCAGTTACTGTAGATGGTCATTCCTGCAGCTTCTACCAAATTAATGCTGGGGTGCCCCAGGGCTCAGTGCTGGCACCCACGCTGTTTCTTCTACACATTAACGATTTTCTCTCTTCCACAATCAATCCCATTCATAGTTTTGCTGACGATGGTACCCACTCTAGTATTCAATTTCTTAAGCCACCATGTAATTCTAATTTGGAAAACAAGCGCAGGTCAATGCAAATATCTCTTTCACAAGACTTCAAAATTATCTTGAATTGGGGCGCCAAAAATCTTGTTCAGTTTAATGCTTCGAAATCACAGTCATGTTCGCTGTCGCGAAAAAGTCTGCCAATGCTCATCCCTTACATATGAGCGGCCAAGTTCTGCAGAATAAAGAGTCGTTTAATCTTGTCGGCGTTACTTTTGAGAATAACCTTAACTGGCACAAACAAATTACATCCATAGCCTCAGCAGCTTCAAAAAAGCTTGGATTTCTCTTTCGAGCCAGAAAATATTTCTCTTCTTCCAATCTGTACACTCTGTATGTTTCCCAAATCAGACCCTCTTTGGAATATTGTTCTTATGTCTGGGGAATGGCGTCCCCGACAACACTTAGCATTCTGGACTCCATTCAAAGAAGAGCCGTTCGTCTTATTAATGATCCAACGCTCACAGAAAGGCTTCCTCTTCTTGCCCACCGTCGAGCTGTAGGGGATCTGTCGCTCTTTTATAGGTATTTTTACGGCTTCTGCTCAGAGGAGTTGGCCAGTATAATTCCTTCTCTGGGAGCTCCCAACAGAGCAACACGTAGTGCAACTTTTATGCATCCTTTTACAGTTCAGTTAGGCCCCGAACCTCCCGCTTTCTTCGTTCCTTCATCCCTAGAGAGTCAAGACTATGGAACCTGCTGCCCGCAGAAATTTTTCCTTCCCCCAATCTCCAAATATTTAAGTCCCGTGTGAACAAGCTCCCTCTCACCACACTTAAGACACCCACGGTACGTTAGTACCGTGGGTGTTTTTTTATTACTTAATTCTTTTAGTGTTTTCTGTTTAGAGTTTTATCAATTTTTCATAAAAGACCTTTGGCCTGATTAAGCTTTCTTTTCATAAATTCAACTAGAAAGTTTTAATTAATTTCAGTTTTTTAAGAGCTTCCTAAATCTGGTATTTAAGCTCTTCTGAACATTTTTGAGAGCTTTTTCCTTAAAATTGTGATAAAACTGTGATATTTTAAAAACTCATAATAAGTAAGGTTCGTGATTAATTAGCCAAGTCTTTTAATTTTTATAACAAACAAAGCAGCTCACGTAAAGTTGTGTGGAATTTTTCTTTTGTTCGGCGTGCTAGCTTTATTTCTTAGGGTAGTTCACCATTTGCCCCATTTATAGTAATTGGTGGAAAATACCAGTTAACAGTTCCAGTGCATATGGGTAGTTTCTTTTAGGTGAACTGCATCTGTGTGATTTTGTTAACTTTAAATGCCTACATTTCTCCATTATTGGGTGTTAGCTACCTACTTATTTTTATGTTTTCATTACGGTAACGTTACAAATTCGTTTTAATTATAAATGAATAATACACAAAACTTCTGTTGCGAGTATCATAAAAATGTGCATTTTTTTATTCTATTTGAACATACTACTCTGAATGCCCTGTACATATATATGTCACTAACCCTAATTTTAAATCAACCCCTTAGTTACCTTAATACACTGAATATATAAGAAGGTATTTCAATATTTTATAACTATTTTGGCTGTTAGAATAAGTTAAAATAAATAGTTCGTTTTAAGTAATAATTAATTCAATTTCCTTGGCACACCTTGTAGGATTATCTTAAAAACTTAAACCTAAGAAACTTATTATCAATATACCATGGTAGTAAGGCCTATAATAACATACGCATCACTGGTATGGTGGACAAAAATGCGACAAAGAACTGCTGTTACAGAACTGGCCAAGGTACAGAGACTTGCTTGCTTAGCTACAACAGGAGCAATTAAAACAACCCCAACAGCAGCCATGGAATGTCTCTTAGACCTTCCACCACTTAACCTCATAGTGATGGGAGAGGCAAGAATAAGCTACTTCCGACTGCAACAAAACCAACTGGTGTCTACGCTAGTTTGGGACACAACAACATAAAAAGTCAGGTTGGCGGCAACATCCTGGATGAGAGAACAGACCAGATGATTCCCCAATACTCATTCAACAAAAACTTCGAGATAAAAATTCCAGATCGAAGTGAGTGGCAGCAACCCGATCTCCCCGGCACGGTTGGGGACATCATCTGGGATACGGATGGTTCCAAAACCAAGCAGAGATCTGGAGCGGGCGTGTACAGTGAAATGAGGAATTCACAATTCTTCATTCCACTAGGAACACACAGTACTGTATTTCAAACAGAAATATATGCTTTACTGCACTGTGCAAAAGAAAATAACAGGAGGGCTTACAAAAACAAGCGGATCTGCATAATAACAGACAGCCAGGCGGCACTAGCGGCACTAGTAAACCCCAAGGTGACGTCCAAGCTGACATGGGAATGCCAAAAAGAACTGGAGGTCCTGGGAGAACGCAACAGGGTAACTCTCCTGTGGGTACCAGGACATTCGGGAATAGAAGGCAACGAAAAAGCGGATGAGCTAGCAAGACATGGATCATCCACACCATACTTTGGACCAAAACTTGTTCTTGGAGTGACCAAAACCACAGCACGAGGGCAAACCAGGGAATGGATCCGAAACAAACACAAGGAATACTGGGAGAACCTCGGTAGAATAAGACATGGAAAGGGCTTCTTAAGGGGCCCATCCAAAAGAACGAAGAAAGAACTACTCAGACAAAGTAGGAAAAGACTTCGCATAACAGTAGGGTTGCTAACAGGGCACGATAACCTAAGAGGGCACCTACACAAGATAGGCTCATACAATGGGGACCCAAGTTGCAGAATGTGCGACGAGGGGGAAGAAACAGCCTACCACATACTGTGTGAATGTGAAGCGTTAAATCACAAAAGACAGGCATTATTTGGACAACCGAAAATTAGCCCACAGGAATATATCAACCAACCAGTCTCGGGGTTATACAGACTTGTAGAAGGAACAAGACTAATGGGAGGATTGGTATAAAAGACAATGGGAGATTAGGCACAAAAAGTCCAAGGGCTGCGCTGCCTCCGGTAGTGAAAGACGGCTCCCAGGAAGAAGAAGAAGAAGAACTTATTATCAGGTCAAAGTGCAATAAAATAATGTAAAATAAAAGTTTTTATTTTTGTTTTTGATTTAATCATCTTAAAAATGCTTGTATTGACACACTTTTGTTGGTGTATGATTTAGACCCCCTTTAGACGTTTTGCGGGCCTCAAACTGCAAAACGTAATTTTATCTTCTAAATGCTGTATTTTTGACCAAAATCCTCACTTTTATTTATATTCATCAAAAAAATTTTTAAGTTAGGTAATATAAGGGGATTTTAATATATTTTTAGTGCGTATTTTCAGGCAGCCCCAATTCAAAAATATGACCTCCCAAAACAGAGTCTTAATTTTTTTGACAATCAATTTGTTATTAAACTTCATAAGTAAATGCATTTATATGTTTTATTTTCTAGCATGAACCATATCCTCAGAATCACCGCCAAAATAAAAATAAAACGGAAAAAAAAATTGGGTCGCATCCAAATAATACTGCCGGCCATCTTCTAGCTGCCATAAATAAAACAGCGACGGTCGTA
Source organism: Listronotus oregonensis (assembly GCA_019359885.1). Lineage (NCBI taxonomy): Eukaryota > Metazoa > Arthropoda > Insecta > Coleoptera > Curculionidae > Listronotus > Listronotus oregonensis. The sequence continues at coordinate 115,993 of JAHBCN010001112.1, forward strand.
AGCGTAACCCAGCCGTCGGATGAAAAATCGGTTGCTGCAGTTACTAAGGTAAATAATACTAAAGAGGCAGATTATAGTCCTTCCCCGTGGGACAAACACAAAGAGCTACTTTTGCATCCCTTTATAATGTACCTGGAACAGCCCCAAACATTTTATTTGGTTAGCTTTGTCATGCTATTTTAGGCTGTGAAACATTTAAATATTTATTATTATTATTTTTAAATCTGGGAGGCTTTGGTCCAACATACCCTATGTTTTGGCTACGAAATATGTGTTTTTGGCAAAGACAATTGTAGTTTCACTATAGACCCACAAAGCAATGCTAAATTTTTGGTAATAGGTTTGGACGCTCGCTGACTGGAGCGAGGTCCATCGGGAGAAAATACCTTCACACGCTTCTATATAAGCGAACACTGTTGCCAATATTTAATGACTGTTACCATTGTTACAGCTTTGGCAGCAGTGTTGGTTTATAAAGCATCGTGTGAACGTAATTTCTCCTGATGGAAGCTCGCCCCAGTAAGTAAACAACCTCCTAATTACCACCCTAATTAAAATTAGTCGTAGCTCTTTTTCAATTCTCTTTATTTATGTATCATAAATACATTTCTAAATTTTAACCGATTTAAATTGCTTAATTTTGAAAAAAAAATGCAGCTGCAAGTTAAAATTGAATTTCAGAATTTTAATAAAAAATGACTTTTTCTTTAAAATAACTGGAAACCTAAGGGAGATACGTAAAAATTACTAGGGTATCAAATTGTAGCTCTTTTAATTACTAACATTTTGCTTTTTTAATTTATGTTTAGGATATATATATATATATATATATATATATATATATATATATATATATATATATATATATATATATATATATATATATATATATATATATATATATATATATATATATTTATATATATTATATATATATATATATATATATATATATATATATATATATATATATATATATATATATATATATATATATATATATATATATATATATATATATTAAAAGAAAAATGACATTAAAATAGTATTATTATTATTAAATTGCAAAAAAAAATATCATTATTATAAAGAGTTTGTCCTATTTTCCGCAGAAATATTTAATGACTGTTACCATTGTTACAGCTTTGGCAGCAGTTTTGTTTTATAAAGCATCGTGTGAACGTAATTTCTCTTGATGGAAGCTCGCCCCAGGAAGCGAGCGTCCAAGCCTGTTACCAAAAATTTAGCATTGCTTTGTGGGTCTATAGTGAAACTACTATTGTCTTTGGTTTTGGTCACAATATATTTATTAGTAAACTTCCTTTTACTTCACTTCAAACACTCGAAGTAGGTTTAGTACTTGTCTGTGCTCAGATAAAAAATGAGTATTTTTTTTTTGTACTGGATGATAATCAAAATAAGGTACATGCCGCCATTATGTTACTCAAGGGCGGATTCAGAAAATCCCTTACGGGGGGGGGGCGGTCTTAGGCAGAATAACCGGGGGGTTTGAGGAGTATTTGTATTGGAATACCCCTCAACGTAGAAGAGGTCCGAGGTCCGGGTGTTCAGGAGTCCCCGTCCAGGTTAGCCACCCGTCTGTCTTCATTTGTAGCAATTTTTAAAAAGTGCATAAAATGACTTGAAATTGTGACAGTAGGTAGGAAATAGTCCAAGGATCAAAATCTATATCAAGCCGAAGGGCGCCTTTACCTTGGGGGTGGTTGCTAAACCATCTCGAGGGTGGATTTTTTTATATTTTAACCACAGCAATCGATGGGAAAATGATTTCTAAGCAAAAAATATTCTATGAATTTTGTGAAAGTCAAAATTTTTCGTCGATTAAATCAACGTTTTTAATCGTTTTGCAAATAACTCGATAAGTATGCATTTTATCCAAAAAAACTGTAAATAACAAAATTGTAGCTTTTAAAACAACGAATAAAATGTTTTTTTTTGTAACTGCTGTGGGACCACTACAAACCAAGTTGTGGTTTGTTAAATGTTAGCTGTTAACCACAACTAACCACAAATAAAGCAAAATCAACGTGTTTTTCGAGGAAAACCAATAAAAACTTTTTTGAAGATTTTGCGAAGACCTTTCTTTTAAAAAAAAGGTATGTATCATAAAAATTAAGTAAGTTATGACTAAAATAAGATCAGACCAAAATCATTTGAGCGCAAGAATCTTCAAAAACAACCTCCCAATTACCACCCTAATTAAAATTAGTCGTAGCTCTTTTTCAATTCTCTTTATCATAAATACTTCTCTTTATCATAAATCATAAATACATTCCTAAATTTTAACCGATTAAAATTGCTTAATTTTGAAAAAAAAAGCAGCTGCAAGTGAAAATTGAATTTCAGAATTTTAATAAAAAATGACTTTTTCTTTAAAATAACTGGAAACCTAAGGGAGATACGTAAAAATTACTAGGGTATCAAATTGTAGCTCTTTTAACTACTAACATTTTGCTTTTTTTAATTTATGTTTGACGGAAATTAAGTAATATAAACGTTTAAAACGCGTGTGTATAGACGAGCACTCCCTTGTTTTAGCCCTTTAGACGTACCCTTTTAAAAAAGTAAGGGTTTTAAACAGTTTTAATATATAGGACCTTATAGCTCTTAAAAAAACCAACAAAATGGTTTTTTTTAAAGAACTTTTTATCACAAAAACTGAAGAAGTTATGCTTAAAAACCCATTTTTTTAGCATTCTAAAAGCCCAAATACATTTTTTTTTTGTAAATATTTTTTCATTTCAATACATTTTTTAATGTAATAGTACGTATTTTTTTATTTTATCCATTAAATATATTTTTTTCCATTAATCCATAATAGGGGTTACTTTTAAGGATTGAATTACTTCAACTAATATTTCAAAGATTAAACATTTATTATTTAACTTATTTGAGCCAAGTTTTACTTAATGTTAAGCTTTAATATGAAAGTGAAGTAAGTTTTAAAGGTTTTAATAATAAGGTGTTGTTTTCACCCCTAAAAAATAAAAAAGCGCTTATCGTCGTTATGCACACTTTAAGGGTGAGTCGAACTTAATTTAACCTTTTTATGCAATTCGATGCATTTTTTAAAAAATCCGCGGTTTTGTACTATTTTTTTGCATTGTAATATTGTAAGGGGTGGATGTTTGAGGATTAAAAAAATTACAAAATTAAATTAGTAATATTTTTTAATTAGAACTCTGACAATATGTTAATTTTTCTAGGGTAAATAATTGTTTTTTATTAAATCATAATAAGGGTTGATATATATAAATAATGTTTCAAAGAATTGAATATTTATTTTTAACATATTTGACCCTAATTTTATGTGACTTAAGCTTTAATATGGAAGTTCTGAGGTTTTGCAATAGGGGGTTTTTACCCATAAAAGCTATTTTTAGCATACTGGAGATTTTAAAGAAAAGGGTAATCTAAGCTGAATCCCAAATTTCATCAAACACTGTGATAATATATTAATTTTTTTAAGGTAAATAATTTTTTTTAAATTAAATCATAATAGGGGTTGATTTTTAAGGAACGAAATATTTTAAATAATGTTTCAAAGAAACAAAATACTACTTTTTTAACCTATTTAATTCAAATTTTACTCAGCTTAAGCTTTAATGTATGGTTTTATAGGTCTTAGCAATAAAGGGTGTTTTCACCCTAAAAAATAAACACACACATTGGCATATATAGATTTTGAAGAGGTTATTAAGCTCAATCCTAAATTTTTATGCAAATCTATGCCTTATGAAAAAAATTGCCAGGTTTTTCACCCATTTCAGCTTCCTTTTCTGGATAGTAGGCCTACGTGTTATAGCGACCACATTATTTTTTACAAATAACTAATGCCAAACCATATGCCTAAGCAACATAAAAAAGTTTTTTAAATTAATAATTAGCTAACTACCACAACAACAGTTGTTTTTTTATTTTTAACTATGTTACATAAAAGAACAAATTAAGGATTTGGGTTTTTTTAAAAAACCCTGGCTGAGAGATTTTTACTCTTATCACATTGGGTTAACTAATATCAACTTTCGTATTTTCAGTGGGGAAAACCCCGTACAAATGCGTCTCACAGATTTTTTAACGTGTTTAATATAGGTATAGTCTGTCTCAAAGTATATCGTTATGGCTTTTGACGGACCATACCCCAATAAACCTTTAAGATTTTATTACCTTTTTATTGGGTAAACCCATTTGTTCATAAGGGCGGGTGACCGGTATTTCTTGAGTATTAACCATTGGGCATATAAATATTTTTGCTAATATTTTAGTGGCAGTGTTGAAAAACCAAAACAGGTTGTGAAAAATGTGTAATGAAACTTTAATTAAAAAAAAGTAGTTTTTTTTTAAAAAAAATTAAACCCCCAAGAAAGGCCCTTTAAAAGAAAAAACCTTTTTTTGGTCTACTTGTTAAAAATTGGGATTTAAATACCACAAAATAGACAAAAGACCAGTAGTAATGGAATCGCACAGATTACGCACTTGGAGATTTAATTACCTTCAAGAAATTAAAAGATAAAGGTTAGAAAACAGATCCATAATTTACCTTGATGAAACATGGTTCGATACACACGACACAGTATCCAAAGGATGGGTTGATTCCAGTCAAAACTGTCAGACGAAACCACCTTCAAATAAAGGAAAACGCATTACCATAAACACCTGGTTCAGAAGACGGATTTGTCCCAAACTGCTTGCTGTTGTCTGCAAAGAATATTAAGGATTCTAGCTTGGATTATCATTAGGATACAAGTGCAGAACTTTTTGAAAACTGGTTTCAAAATTATCTTTTAAAAAATATTCCAAACAACAGTGTTATTGTCATGGATAACGCAAGCTACCACAGCCGTCTGCTACACAAAGCACCAGCTTCATCAAGTTCAAAAACTGAAATCCAGGAATATTTGTTAGAAGATATTTATTTTGAATTCAGTTACAAAAAAACGCATCTTTTGGGAGTCCTAAATTCATATGCAATTAAAAAACAATATGTATGTGATAATTTGGCTAAACAGGCTGGGCATACTGTCTTACGGCTTCCTTCGTATCACTGTATGTTTAACCCCATAGAGCATTTGTGGAACCAAGTAAAATCAAAGATCAGAGCAGAAAATGTTACACCTACTTTAAGTCCCAGTGTTATAAATTTGATAAAAAATGTCATTACTAACATACCAGATGAGAGCTGGAAAAATTCACTACAGCACATTATAAAAATTGAGGAATCTTACATTTCTATCCAAAACAACATAAATCCTATTGTAATTAATCTCAATGATGACTCTGATAGTGAAACAGAATTAGATTTAGATATTTAGATTAAAAATGTAATTATGTATAGATAATGCAGTTATAAATTAATTAAAACTTTGCATATATTTAATTTCTTAATGTAATTTTAAGATTATACTTACCTAAATAAACAATAAATTATAAATCTTTATATTATTTAAGTCCGTCCCTAATGTTCTGTCCTTTAATACCTACCGATCCGCAGTTTTATTGCTGTCGGCAGGTATAATTCATAAATGAAGGCAAGAGCTAACACGGTATACTTTGAGACAGACTATACGACTGTCGCGAGTGAACTACCTTAATACATCTTTGGTTTTGTATAAGTAAACATTTTCTTCAAAATTGATTACTTCATAATATGTTTTTTTATAACTTCAAAAATGGGGCGAGAAATATTCATTTTTTAATTGTACTTTCAAGTTCAGATGGTAGAACTTCTTGGTTAATAAAACATTTCAATAATAGTTTAGTTAACTTGGTCTATAATTAATAGAATAATGTCATAAACCAGGTGCCTTTCAATTTACATTTTGCTTAGTGTAAAAAACATCCTAATATATTATGTGCGTTATTTACTGTTTTAAGCATATATTTTTTTGAAGTTTTAAATAAAAATTTGTGAAATTTAGCTGTATTTTTGGTTAACATAATTAATACAATATTTACCTTGTTGCACTTAGTTTTAAAATATTTAAACCAACTCTACACTTTACAGTATTAAAAATATTTTAATACATTCTTTGATACTTAATTATGTCAACTACACAATACAAGTTTTTATTAGCAAGGAACCGAGAAATTTTAAGAAGTTGCAAAACATTCTGAAATATTTTTGTACGAAATTTAGTAACAAAGAAATAAAATGGTTTATTTTAGTTATACATGTATATCAACTCCCCTGAATGTCGCAGTTTACCACACATAACGAAAAAATAACTATCAATTTCTTGCTACGACGCAGACAATAGGAACCTCGAACTAAATATACAGGTAGTTTCCTAAGTGAGGAGTAACTTTTCAAATATCATTAAGTCCATCTGAGGAGCAAATTGCGTTTGATGCGATTTAAGAAACATAGTTGCAAATTTTATATAATCCTATAAAAGCAACGCATTAAAACGTATTAGATATATATGTAATTAGATGGCAAAAGTGGCAAACACATAAAAATGAATTTTGTCCACGAATGTAACTCACTTTATAAACTATTATGTCCTATTTGTCCGCTAGAGACAGCGCTATCGCAAGTAAGCAGGTGTTATTTTATTTTATATTTTAACTCTTTAATTGCACCAACAATTTTAAGGAATCCTTAGCACAAAATAATCTATAAAATGGCCAAACAAGCTATGTGATTGGCTACATTGGGGATTTAAAGAATACTTAACGCTAAGAGTTCCTTAAAATTGTTGGTGCAACACCAGAAAACCTGGAACATGAGTTTGCGCTGTTGACTAACAACTTACAGGCAGTCGTAACAGGGGAGCCACAAAACGTCAAAACATATTTACCGGAAGACAAACTACCCGACGAAATTGTCACCTTAATTAGGTTTAAAAATAGCCTAAGAAAAAGGTGGCAAAGACATAGACGTAGACAAGACGCAAGAAGAATACAAGAACTACAATACACAATAAGACAACGAATTAATGAATATAAGAACAAGGTCTGGTCAGAAGTACTAGAGAAATTATCAACACAAGATAATTCTCTGTGGCGACTGACCAGACGACTTAGGAACAAATTTAACAAAATCCCGAACATAGATAGTGAGGAACCACAGACTGACGAACTGAAAGCGAATATATTGGCCGAACATCTCGCCAATATATGCAACACTACACCAAACTCCACAGAAGAGCATCAGACAATCACAAATCTGGTGAACAAAGTTATTCACCAGAAATACCCCATCCCTCCCCCCATCCTTTCCAAAATCCTTATTAAACCCGGGGAATAAAAAAGTCTCCCGGACCGGCCCGGAAATAACCAACAATAAAAATGATTTCTTGCAATCACTTCCCACAACCTTGGAAAATAGCTACCGTTATCCCTATTTTAAAACCAAGAAAAAACCCCAAAAAACCGGGATCTTACAGACCTATTGCATTAACAAGTGGTCTATCAAAGGGCGCCGAGAGAGCCATACTGCTCAAATACCGGGGACACTTTGACAAGAACTATCCCAATGAGCAGTTTGGCTTTCGCGACGACCTAAGCACAACCTTCCTGGTCTTTCGAGTAGTGCAAGAAGCGCTAAATAAAATTAATCTTAAGCAAAACACTGTACTGCTCGCGCTCGATATTAAAAGAGCGTTTGATACTGTATGGCACAATGGCTTACTATACAAACTCATAACCATACATAGACTACCAATGTACGTGATAATACTGTTCCACTCTTACCTGCAAAACAGGAGTTTTAGGGTGAGAGTTGACGACACATACTCACAGACGTACCGGACACACGCAGGTGTACCACAAGGAACAGTGCTATCACCCAAATTATACAACTTATATACTGCCGATTTTCCCAAATTCCCAAATACTAAAATCGCACTATTTGCAGACGATGCTCTTCTTTACGCACATTCGTTTGCGGCAAATGCCGCAAGACAACAAATACAGACGCTTCTTCACTATCTACGACCATGGTACGAGAAGTGGAAGATTAGTATAAATAAGGAGAAGACTGAATGTATGATTATAACGAAAAATTTACAAATAACAAAATAAACATACCTATTAAAATAAATGACACTTACATACAGCCACAAAAACCCTTAAATACCTTGGCGTCACCATAGACGACCGCCTTTCCTTCCAGCAGCATATAACCCAGTTATTGCATAGAGGCTACGCAGCAATGCATAGCCTCTATGCATTACTATCCCCAAAATCTAACCTATCCCCTAGAAACAAATTGACAATTTACAAGCAAATAATTAGACCGTCTATCACATATGCTGCACCAATATGGTGCAGCATATCAAACACACAAATGACTAGACTACAACGATACCAAAATAAGGCACTACGTTGCGTAACGTCCTCAGGACGTTACACAAGAATAGACGAATTACATGACTTAACGGACACGCCAAGAATAGATGAATACATCTATTCCTTGGCAAACAAATTTTACAACACACAGCCGCAAAAGTCTGTTTTAACGCAAGACTTGATGCGGCTCAGACACAACGATAACATCATACATAAGCCACTATATCACAAACTACCCCTCTACTACCAAGACGATTGACGATCCTATCAATTCCCTAATTTTTCAACCCTTTTAAACCTAACACGAACAATAAGAAAACCCTTTTGAACAGGACTACTGACCAGACTTAATAAGAATGAATGGGAATGAATGAAAAGAGTGCATAGTATGAATGAGAGTGCGAATAATGAATCAAATACTGAACAAATGTGAATAAATGTGAAGTACCGACAACAATACAGACCGGGCTTGGTTTATTGCTACGTTGTACCTGAAACAATGCTACATAGTACCTGATATAAAACAAGCTGGGTTTTTGGCTACTTTTCCCAGCAATGCTTTTCAAATACAGCATGTAAATAAAACTTAATTAATAAAATTCCTCCGAGCTTCTAGCAGAACCAATGGCTAATAACGTTTGTGAGATCATTGATCGGAAAATGCTATCCATCCCGAAACCAATACTTCCCCGCTACCTAGGGTTCCACCAGCCCCAACCCTCACCCGGTTGTCGCCCATTCTCAAAGCCTGTGAAGGCACTCGAGAATGTTACCATATAAATATTGTATATACCTATGTTTATGTATTGTAAATATATTGTATGTACACACGTAGTCTTAGGAAGTATTGTAAATATGTACGTAACTAATAAAGCTGTTTGTAAGTAAGAAAATGGATAGTCTTAAAATAGGGAGATACAGTCAAGAATCTAACTACCTGAATTTTTTACAAAAAGTCGCACTAAAACGCAATATGTCCAAAATAGACCACAACAAAATTTTGTGTACTTGTTTCCCAAACAAATTTTTTTTATGTCCGAAAAATTTTTTTGCGTTTTTTTATTAAGTAGAACTTATTTTGGATTTAAATGAGTCATCGATAATTAGTGTCGGTTACTATCTTTCAAATACTAAGATCGTTGTTATTTTTTTAATAAGCTAGTAAAAGTAATACTTTTTTTCGCTTCTACTTGAAAAATATTTAAAAGGGGAATAATGCGTATTGAAAAGTTGCTCCTCAAGTAATGGGGAGATACCTTAAGTTTTTTATGAAAACAGTTTATATTACATGTGTCTAGTGATGAGCGAGACCGGTCTTGGTCTTGCGGTCTTGGTCTTGGTCTTGCAGCAAGACCAAGACCGACCCGGACCAAGGCCCCCTTTTTTCGCTTGCAAGACCAAGACCAAGACCGGGGTATGCAAGACCAAGACCGACCTGCAAGACTCTTGCACTTTTCCTTTTTTTTTAAGATTATAAAATTTAATTTTTATTATTCCATATACAGTGGTATTTCATACAGACATCAAAAAAAAAGTGTCAAGAACTCCCTAAAAATGGGGGTTATTTAATAAGTAACAAGTTTCTTTAATTAAATAATAATTAAATTGCACTTTTTTTATACAGTTTTCTAACAACGATAAATAGTAAATTCAATAACATGTTTTAAAATTAATAAGATTGTGACTCAATAGTCCGACAAAGCTCTATATGTTCGAAACCTTTCCCGACAGAAAAAAAATATGGGTATAGTTGGATCATTTTTAAAATTTTGAAAATTGGTCCCTTTGAAAGAAAAAAAATCATAAAAAGTAGAAAAAGGTTTAATTTTTATTGTCGGTCGCTTTTGCTTTTTATATGGTCTATTATTACAGTCACGTGGGGGGAAGGGGCCCACTTTAAAAAAAAGAAAAGGCAGCCGCAGACAAACCAAATTTTTTTTTGCTATTTTTTTATGTTTTTTTTTTTTTTGAAAAGGGGCATTTTTTTTATTTAAAAAATGATGCAACTATAAAAAAAATTTATAGAAGCTGAAAATTACTTTTATATTCCTAATGTTTTTTTAAATTAGCTATCTAGTGATGTCACAGGCTGGATCAAAAATTTCCACCATACAGAAAAACATTATTCTTGTTCCCCCAAAAGAAGTGGCTTCATAAAACTAAGATATAAATGTAAAAGAGATGGATTGATAAAAAATATAATTTTTATGTCATATAGAAATATTTTTTATATAAATAAATTTTAAATTTTTGTTTCCCCGGGCGGAAAAAAAAGTATTTAAAAACCATCTACGTAAATATTGTTTCTATATGAGAGTTGAACAATTTACGGTATAATATACAGGGTGGTGTTTTTTTAAATAAATTAATTGGAAAAAATTTTTGGGTTTTTTAGGTTAAAAGCTAAAAAAAAGGGAAAATTTTTGGTGACAGTGGATTTTTAGAAAAAAATGGAAATAGAAAATAGTTTCACATTTTACGCCCTTTTCTTCTATAATTTTTGTATGTTCATTTTTTCACCATCATGAACGGTTTCGGAAATATCATTTCACACTATTGAGCCACCTTGTCTATGCAGAATGTTTATAAAGTATTTGTGCCAACTTTGTACGTAAAATGATAACTTATTTAAAGATAAAAAGTTTATATGAAAAAAAAAGATTCCTAAATAACTTTTTTGAAGCAAAAACCCAAATTTTTTTCATTTGAAATTTTTTTTTCACGGAAATTTCTCATCTTGATATTAAAAGTTTTTTCTGCTCACTCAGTACACAGATTTGTTTTTATTTTTATTTGGTTCTTTAAAGAAAATTTAAATAATTCTTTTCACTAAAATGTTTCTATGTGCCACCAAATGTATAAAAGCAGGTTGTGTCTTAATTAAACTTAAAATAAAGCGCTATAAAAAAAATAAAACCTTACATTAAAAATATGCTTTTTTTTCAAATAATTCAAATGTACGTGTAAGCTTAAAATGGGTATATTTTAATATTTTTTAAAGCAAAAAATATAGTCGCCATTTTTATTTATTTTTTTTTAAAAAAATTTAAAAAATATATTTTATTCAAGATTACTTACTTTAAAAAATTTTTTCTACAAAAAAAAAACAAGGAAAACAAGGCCCCAAAAACCCAAAAACAAGACCTTCCTTTGGCTTGCAAGACCAAGACCCGGCTTGCAAGACTAAGACCAAGACAAGCCCGGGTTTTGGGCTTGGTCTTGCTTTGCTCATCACTACGTGTCGAAAAATGTCTTTATGAGTGTTGAATTTTATTTTATTTTTTTTTTTTTTTTGTAATTATCGAGTAATCGGAATCCCAAACCCGAAACACTTACGTAAAATAAGGGCCATGTTTCCCAAAAATCTCGGCCTCTTAAAGTACCGAGATCTAAAAAAAATTTGACCTAGTGCTTTTTTGACTTGGCAATTTTTTTTCTGATTGCCAAAATTTAAATTTAAATTTTTTTTTTTTTCATTACTACATGCAGTTTTTCGTTCATACAGACAGAGTAGTAAAACATTGGGCCCAAATTAAAAAGGGCGGTTTTTTTTTAGATCCCAGTATTTTAAGAGGCCGAGATTTTTTTGGGTAGAAACCTGGCCCTTATTTTACGTAGGTATGTGCTTTTTGGTTTTTATCTCTTCCCCCTTTTTTTTAAATTTAATAAATGAATTAAAACTCTACCTGCATTTAAAAAAATTTTAAGACAATAATTATGATCTCAGAAACCCAAGTTCAGTCAGATTGCAAACTTCTAAAAAAACCCCCCAAAAAATACGATATTAGCGCCCCTTTTTCTGGGCGTTCCAAGTAAATATGTGAGTTTTCAAAAAACTTTCCTTTTTCTTGTGTCCTAAAACCTACTTACATAAAGTTCAAGTTTCTACTCCCTCAGGAAGTGCCCCGTTATTTTGATCAGTCAGTCGGTCAGTCAGTAAAGTCTGTAAAAAAGGGGGATTTCCAAAAAAACTCAGAAACCACTTGACATAATTTTTCCCTTTTTTTTTCTGGCAATAAAAGACATGTGCATTTACATACCAAATCTCATACATTGATGTGGAACGATAACGATAGGGGGGAAAAAAAACGCTGAAAACCTTTTGTGTAATATACACACCGCGTGCGTCAGGCCCCGGGAAAAAGGGCTGGCGCACCTAGATTTTTATTTTCTTAAACTCAAAGTGTTAACAGTGCTTATTTTAAAAAACATATTTTAATGTAAATAAATATTTAATTTCTTCATAAGCGCGCGCTGTCGGGTGTTTTAATATTATCAGAAATATAAGCACGCCCCCCGTTATTATTAATTTTGTGAATCTGTACTTCCTATTCTATACCTGACATAAGATGTATCTTGGTATTTTTTCAGTTATGGCTTATTTTAGGAAAAAAAAAATGGTGAAAATTTAAAAAAAATTTATTATAGAATCTACACATAAATTGTTAAAATGGAAGAACCCTAAAAACAATAATTATTAACATGTTAAAACTAAATAAGATACTAAAAATAGGAACTAGTGATGATAAAAGCTTCTTTTTTTTCTTTCTTTTAATAATAAAACTATGTTTTTTTTTTAACATAGACATATTTATAACTTCATTTTTAATGCATTTTAACATTAAAATACCGCCTTCCCCTAAACTATGCTGAAATTTAAAAAAAGCTGAGGGACATTTTATGTCATATTTTAAATGGGGATTCACAAGTTGAAAAATATCAGTGACGTGCTCATATTTTGATAAATATTAGTGTTTAGGCACACTCCCTTGTGAAGCAATTACATTTTTTAAACTAAAACATCTTCTTTTTAAACACTGTAAAAGTTTAAAGTTTGGGAAAAAAAACATTTCGATTAAAGATAATTACAAGCCGAAAAAAAAAATTAAATTAAAAACCTGTATTTTTGGGAAAAGGGGATATTTTTCGACATATGTTTATATAAACATTTTTTTTTGGAAATACTGAGGAATTACCCAGAGTTTTTAAAATCGATAGTTTCCTGTGTTGTAGAATGCTGGAAAAAGGGGAGAGGTTGTTTGTTTTAAATTTATGCTATTTTTTTTTCCTGGGTCCCAACGGATATACGCCTGGTTGTTTGTCCCAATATTGTTTTTTACAGTCCTTACGCGTAATTCTGTAGAGTCCATGGTTTTAAGTTAATCTTATTTTTTTGGTTTTTTAAGATTTTGGCTACTGTGGTTTGTGGTTTAAGACTGGTGCGATTTTGTTTTCCTTAGAACCCACCCCATTTTGTCTTGGGTGTGATACCATATGATGAATAAAACGTTATAAAAAACCCAAATTTTAAATAAACGGAAAAAAATATATATATATATATATATATATATATATATATATATATATATATATATATATATATATATATATATATATATATATATATATATATATATATATATATATATATATATATATATATATATATATATATATATATATATATATATATATATATATATATATATATATATATATATATATATATTTTTTTGGGTGTTACTTAATGGTATTTAATTTGAAGGGGCTTTCCCTGGATCGATTTTAAGTCGAAAATTTCTAGAACGGGGGCCCCTAAAATGCTTAGTTTTTAAAGATACAGGGTGTTAAAGTTTTATTTTATTTTCATTTTTTAATACTTTTTTCAAAGACGGTTTGAGATATTGAACTGAATTTTGGACAGGATATTATGGCATAAAAACACACTTTTCAGATTTCATTTAATTTTTTTTGCAAACCAGGGGTAGCTATGACAATTTTCAAAACAATTTTACAAAAAAAAAACTACGTCATTTACTTGGGAAAAAAAATTTTGGTTTTATAATAATTATCAATCAATTATAAACAAAAAATCCCTCTTTCATAACTTACCGTTTGGGGGAAATCGTTAATTAAAAAAAAGTCTTATGTACCCAAATTGCATCTTGAAAAATTATTATTGAAATAAATCAAGTTAGCTTTGCTCGTTGCCAGCGATTGTTGTTTTGTTGTTGAAAAATTATGACACTGACGTTAATTATCATTCTTGACAGTTTGTTTTTTTTCTCCTTCGATCTTAAAACGTGCATTTTGCTAGTTAAAAAAATGGTAAATTATTCTAATTTGGAAATGACACAAATGCATTTCCTTTATGGTCTAGCTAATGGTAATGCTGTGGAGGCGCGGCGTTTGTATCAAGAAAGGTATCCCAATCCCCTCTCCCAGATAGACGAAATTTATAAACATTCATCGTCGTCTGACTGAATCTGGCAGTTTTAAAGCTAATATTTCGAGGGGAAAGGGCCCCCTACAGTTAGAACACCGGCAGTGGAGGAGGCTGTCCGCATGCAGTCGAAAAGGGTCCCAAACCCCAAGTACGCGAAAAATAGGTATGGCATTAAACATCTGCTACAAGACGGTATGGGGGATTTTAAAAGATTCTTTGTTATATCCTTTTCACATACAAAGGGGTTTAGGCATTGCTTCCCAGAGATTATGAACCCGTACGCAATTTTTTTGATGGTATCTCCCAAAAAATAACAGAAAATCCTCATTTTTATGCCAAAATATTGTTTACGGACGAAGCAAAGTTTTCAAGAAATGCAATAACCAATTTATAAAATCATTACTGGGCCAAGGAAAACCCCCATGCGATTACAGAGACACATTTTCAGGAACAATTTTCATGAACGTTTGGATCGGTATCGTATCCGACCATTTAATTGGACCATTTTTTTTTCCCGGACGCCTTAACGGACAGGATTATTTAATCTTCTCCAAAAAGATTTGCCTTTGCTTCTTGAAAAAGTTCCCCTTCAGTTACGGCAACAACTTTGGTTTATGCATGATGGCGCTCCCGCCCACTTTATATTGGCTCGTGAGCATTTTGAGCCTACCAAAATCATGGGGA
>JAHBCN010001112.1:131232-162771 GCA_019359885.1 Listronotus oregonensis
ATAATTGTATAAGAATTGGAAATCATAAATTTGATTTAATTTCTTGTTTAAATAAATAAATACATAAAAAAAATGTCACATCCAATTATTTATTTGTTCATTGCGTTTAAAATCAAAGCCATCTTAGCTTAATATTTAAATGCAGTGTAAAATTTTTATTTTCACAAAAATAATCATAAGGGCTAACAAAATTAAAATTATAAAAAATGGCATATTTTACATTTTAAAGAATTATACTAAGGAACCTCCTTACAGAGTAAGTAAGGGAAGTTGTGTCTTAGTCTTTGATGGGATAATTATCAAACTTTGATACTCATATTTTATGGAAGTTCAAAAAGAGATTTATGAAGATGTTTAAAGAATGTTTTATTAATGACAATATACTTAACCTTATATTTACAAAAAGTCTTAATATAAAAATAAAACTTAGTTATAACATAGTTTTATTAGTTTTTGGATAATAAAGAATAAGAAAAACTGCAAAAATGAAAGATTTAGCTGTCCTTTATATAAAGTGTGGGGTATCACTGAAAAGATAATTTAATTTGTAGTCGACTGGTAAAATAATATAGGGTGTTTCGGGAGCGTTCAAGTATTACGAAATGAATTTGGGGGGAGTTGGGTCTTGGTAAACGTTACGATGCGTTACAGAGGCGGGAAGGGGGGTTAAACTAAGCGTAAGAATGGTCACTCACGTAAACGTTACGGCGAGTTACATGGAGGGAGGGGGGGTCAAAAATCTCCAAAAATTGCGTTACGTAATACTTAAACGCTCCTCCATTAAGAAAATCCAAGTTTGTGTATTAACTCAAAAAGCTTAACCGATAAAAAAGAAATCAGTACTCCACTGAAATCTACGTAAAAATTAACAAAATATTGCTATTTAAAGTTTTTCCTTATCTCTAATAATAACCGATATACAGGACCCTCGTAAAATCGACTAAAATTTCAAAACGACCTGTGTCTTTAAAATGAATTGGGTTAGCATTAAAATTTTAAGACATTTAAATTTGTTTTAAAAACCCGTTTCTAGAATGTACAAACAGAATTGCTCTATCTCTTACGGTTTTCTCAATACAACCAAAATGTCCCACCCTTTACAATATCGTACATTTTTTTACATAAAGCGGGATTTTAATGTTCATAATAAGGATTGGCTAGGCTTTACAAAAACTGATACACAAGGCAGAGCAGCAGAAAATTTCGCAATCAGCAACTCGCTTACCAATCTAATTAAGACCATATTCCCCACTACCTACTTTCCTAGGGTTGCCACCCATAATTCTAACCCCCAATCCCAAATCTTAAAGTATCTGGAAAAACATAAGATCTTGCATGATAGACAGTATGGATTCCGTCACAGTAGATCCACAGCTGATCTTCTTTCCTTTGTCTCACACAACTGGAACAAGTCCCTTGAGTTTCTTGGTAAATGGAAAGCTGCACGTGTGCAACCTGATCTTTTGAAGCTTTTAAACAAACTTTCTTCTTTCGGTCTTTCACCTAAGCTTTGTTCTTGGCTCTCCAGTTTTCTTTCTAATCGACGTCTGGCATATATCAGTTACTCGACGTAGATGGTCATTCCTCCAGCTTTTACCAAATTAATGCTGGGGTGCCCCAGGGCTCAGTGCTGGCACCCACGCTGTTTCTTCTACACATTAACGATCTTCTCTCTTCCACAATCAATCCCATTCATAGTTTTGCTGACGATGGTACCCACTCTAGTATTCAATTTCTTAAGCCACCATGTAATTCTAATTTGGAAAACAAGCGCAGGTCAATGCAAATATCTCTTTCACAAGACTTCAAAATTATCTTGAATTGGGGCGCCAAAAATCTTGTTCAGTTTAATGCTTCGAAATCACAGTCATGTTCGCTGTCGCGAAAAAGTCTGCCAATGCTCATCCCTTACATATGAGCGGCCAAGTTCTGCAGAATAAAGAGTCGTTTAATCTTGTCGGCGTTACTTTTGAGAATAACCTTAACTGGCACAAACAAATTACATCCATAGCCTCAGCAGCTTCAAAAAAGCTTGGATTTCTCTTTCGAGCCAGAAAATATTTCTCTTCTTCCAATCTGTACACTCTGTATGTTTCCCAAATCAGACCCTCTTTGGAATATTGTTCTTATGTCTGGGGAATGGCGTCCCCGACAACACTTAGCATTC
This sequence comes from Listronotus oregonensis, assembly GCA_019359885.1. Classification (NCBI taxonomy): domain Eukaryota; kingdom Metazoa; phylum Arthropoda; class Insecta; order Coleoptera; family Curculionidae; genus Listronotus; species Listronotus oregonensis. The sequence goes on from JAHBCN010001112.1 coordinate 133,400, forward strand.
TGGACTCCATTCAAAGAAGAGCCGTTCGTCTTATTAATGATCCAACGCTCACAGAAAGGCTTCCTCTTCTTGCCCACCGTCGAGCTGTAGGGGATCTGTCGCTCTTTTATAGGTATTTTTACGGCTTCTGCTCAGAGGAGTTGGCCAGTATAATTCCTTCTCTGGGAGCTCCCAACAGAGCAACACGTAGTGCAACTTTTATGCATCCTTTTACAGTTCAGTTAGGCCCCGAACCTCCCGCTTTCTTCGTTCCTTCATCCCTAGAGAGTCAAGACTATGGAACCTGCTGCCCGCAGAAATTTTTCCTTCCCCCAATCTCCAAATATTTAAGTCCCGTGTGAACAAGCTCCCTCTCACCACACTTAAAAGACAGACACAGACTAACGTACCGTGGGTGTTTTTTTATTACTTAATTCTTTTAGTGTTTTCTGTTTAGAGTTTTATCAATTTTTCATAAAAGACCTTTGGCCTGATTAAGCTTTCTTTTCATAAATTCAACTAGAAAGTTTTAATTAATTTCAGTTTTTTAAGAGCTTCCTAAATCTGGTATTTAAGCTCTTCTGAACATTTTTGAGAGCTTTTTGCCTTAAAAATTGTGATAAAACTGTGATATTTTAAAAACTCATAATAAAGTAAGGTTCGTGATTAATTAGCCAAGTCTTTTAATTTTTATAACAAACAAAGCAGCTCACGTAAAGTTGTGTGGAATTTTTCTTTTGTTCGGCGTGCTAGCTTTATTTCTTAGGGTAGTTCACCATTTGCCCCATTTATAGTAATTGGTGGAAAATACCAGTTAACAGTTCCAGTGCATATGGGTAGTTTCTTTTAGGTGAACTGCATCTGTGTGATTTTGTTAACTTTAAATGCCTACATTTCTCCATTATTGGGTGTTAGCTACCTACTTATTTTTATGTTTTCATTACGGTAACGTTACAAATTCGTTTTAATTATAAATGAATAATACACAAAACTTCTGTTGCGAGTATCATAAAAATGTGCATTTTTTTATTCTATTTGAACATACTACTCTGAATGCCCTGTACATATATATATATATATATATATATATATATATATATATATATATATATATATATATATATATATATATATATATATATATATATATATATATATATATATATATATATATATATATATATATATATATATATATATATATATATATATATATATATATATATATATATATATATATGTCACTAACCCTAATTTTAAATCAACCCCTTAGTTACCTTAATACACTGAATATATAAGAAGGTATTTCAATATTTTATAACTATTTTGGCTGTTAGAATAAGTTAAAATAAATAGTTCGTTTTAAGTAATAATTAATTCAATTTCCTTGGCACACCTTGTAGGATTATCTTAAAAACTTAAACCTAAGAAACTTATTATCAATATACCATGGTAGTAAGGCCTATAATAACATACGCATCACTGGTATGGTGGACAAAAATGCGACAAAGAACTGCTGTTACAGAACTGGCCAAGGTACAGAGACTTGCTTGCTTAGCTACAACAGGAGCAATTAAAACAACCCCAACAGCAGCCATGGAATGTCTCTTAGACCTTCCACCACTTAACCTCATAGTGATGGGAGAGGCAAGAATAAGCTACTTCCGACTGCAACAAAAACCAACTGGTGTCTACGCTAGTTTGGGACACAACAACATAAAAAGTCAGGTTGGCGGCAACATCCTGGATGAGAGAACAGACCAGATGATTCCCCAATACTCATTCAACAAAAACTTCGAGATAAAAATTCCAGATCGAAGTGAGTGGCAGCAACCCGATCTCCCCGGCACGGTTGGGGACATCATCTGGGATACGGATGGTTCCAAAACCAAGCAGAGATCTGGAGCGGGCGTGTACAGTGAAATGAGGAATTCACAATTCTTCATTCCACTAGAACACACAGTACTGTATTTCAAACAGAAATATATGCTTTACTGCACTGTGCAAAAGAAAATAACAGGAGGGCTTACAAAAACAAGCGAATCTGCATAATAACAGACAGCCAGGCGTCACTAGGGGCACTAGTAAACCCCAAGGTGACGTCCAAGCTGACATGGGAATGCCAAAAAGAACTGGAGGTCCTGGGAGAACGCAACAGGGTAACTCTCCTGTGGGTACCAGGACATTCGGGAATAGAAGGCAACGAAAAAGCGGATGAGCTAGCGAGACATGGATTATCCACACCATACTTTGGATCAAAACCGGTCCTTGGAGTGACCAAAACCACAGCACGAGGGCAAACCAGGGAATGGATCCGAAACAAACACAAGGAATACTGGGAGAACCTCGGTAGAATAAGACATGGAAAGGGCTTCATAAGGGGCCCATCCAAAAGAACGAAGAAAGAACTACTCAGACAAAGTAGGAAAAGACTTCGCATAACAGTAGGGTTGCTAACAGGGCACGATAACCTAAGAGGGCACCTACACAAGATAGGCTCATACAATGGGGACCCAAGTTGCAGAATGTGCGACGAGGGGGAAGAAACAGCCTACCACATACTGTGTGAATGTGAAGCGTTAAATCACAAAAGACAGGCATTATTTGGACAACCGAAAATTAGCCCACAGGAATATATCAACCAACCAGTCTCGGGGTTATACAGACTTGTAGAAGGAACAAGACTAATGGGAGGATTGGTATAAAAGACAATGGGAGATTAGGCACAAAAAGTCCAAGGGGCTGCGCTGCCTCCGGTAGTGAAAGACGGCTCCCAGGAAGTAGAAGAAGAAGAACTTATTATCAGGTCAAAAGTGCAATAAAATAATGTAAAATAAAAGTTTTTATTTTTTGTTTTTGATTTAATCATCTTAAAAATGCTTGTATTGACACACTTTTGTTGGTGTATGATTTAGACCCACCTTTAGACGTTTTGCGGGCCATCAAACTGCAAAACGTAATTTTATCTTCTAAATGCTTGTATTTTTGACCAAAATCCTCACTTTTTATTTATATTCATCTAAAAAAATTTTTGTTAGGTAATATAAGGGGATTTTAATATATTTTTTAGTGGCGTATTTTCAGGCAGCCCCAATTCAAAAATATGACCTCCCAAAACAGAGTCTTAATTTTTTTGACAATCAATTTGTTATTAAACTTCATAAGTAAATGCATTTATTTGTTTTATTTTCTAGCATGAACCATATCCTCAGAATCACCGCCAAAATAAAAGTAAATCGAAAAAAAAAATTGGGTCGCATCCAAATAATACTGCCGGCCATCTTCTAGCTGCCATAAATAAAACAGCGACGGTCGTAAGCGTAACCCAGCCGTCGGATGAAAAATCGGTTGCTGCAGTTACTAAGGTAAATAATACTAAAGAGGCAGATTATAGTCCTTCCCCGTGGGACAAACACAAAGAGCTACCTTTGCATCCCTTTATAATGTACCTGGAACAGCCCCAAACATTTTTATTTTGGTTAGCTTTGTCATGCTATTTTAGGCTGTGAAACATTTAAATATTTATTATTATTATTTTTTAAATCTGGGAGGCTTTGGTCCAACGCCTGCCTATGTTTTGGCTACGAAATATGTGTTTTTGGCAAAGACAAGTGTAGTTTCACTACTTAGACCCACAAAGCAATGCTAAATTTTTGGTAATAGGTTTGGACGCTCGCTGACTGAGCGAAAGGTCCATCTGAAAAATACCTTCACACGCTTCTATATATAGCGAGACACTGTATGCCAATATTTATATGACTGTATACCATATGTTACCATATATATATATATATATTATTTATATAGCATCGTTTGGACATTCATTCTCTGATGGTTTTGCAATCTTATTAAGTAAACAATGGAAAAAAAGAAAAGTGTCCTAATTTCCAGAAAAATGTAAAATGACGTTTAGTCGTAGCCTTTTTCAAATAGTTGAAGTACTAGTATTTACATGTATCATAAATCACATTTCTAAATATGTGACGTGTTCCTCGGCTTGTGCGTGTAACGATTTAAATTGCTTAATTTTATGTGTTCAAAATGAAATTGCATGCAGTTATTGATGTATTTCAGATTTTAATTATAAAATACTTTCTTTAAACTAACTGAAAAGGCTAAGGGAATTTCCGGCCGAAACGTAAAAGTACTAGGGTATCAAATACATTTTCTTTAAATTACTAACATTTTGCTTTTTTAATTGTAATGAAGGACTTTGAGTCCAAGAAATTAACCTTATATATATATATATATATATATATATATATATATATATATATATATATATATATATATATATATATATATATATATATATATATATATATATATATATATATAAAAAGTGTGACCAGTGAAGTCCGCATTAAGAGTTTTTTATTAATAGGCTGTATTCGAAATTTGACTTTGGCATCAATTACTGCTTCGATCGAAAAAAAAATAATCATTACTATAAAAATCACGTGATTCGCATTTTCCGTCAGAAATATTTAATGACTGTTACCATTGTTACAGCAATTTTTTGGCAGCAGTGTTAAGACAATTTAGTTTATAAAGCATTATTGTTGTGAACCTGAAAACCTATATTTCTCTTGATGAGAATGCTTTATTCAGGAAGCGAAGCGTCAATGCCTGTTGTTCCAAAATCCAAATAGCGTACTTAAAATTGGGTCCATAGTGAAACTACTGTCTTTGGTTTTTGACCCTGTATAAGGTAACTCCATATATTTATTATTTTTTAAAACGTAGTTTGTGGCTAAAAGTAATACCCCTTTTACTTCATACCAAACAGGTACTATCATCAGTAAAGTTTAGATTAGAAAAATACATTTTTTGTAGCTCACGTAAAGTTTTTATAAAGTTTCAACGATTTTATTTTCTTTATTACTGGATGATAAATCAAAATAAGGTATAATCAAAATAGCCATTATATTATTCAAGGGCAGGATTCAGAAAAAGGTAATTAGTATTGTAGGGTACCCTGATGCACCAAAAACAAGATAGCAGTAAAACAAATGATTTGAGAGATCAACAATTTGTATTGAATACAAATCAGCTTTCTGTAGAGTGTACCGCATATTAAATTTAAAAAAATGTTTCAGGGTCCCCGTATTAATATTGGTGAAACCCCGTCTGTCTTCATTTGTAGCCAATATTTTTAAGGAAAGGCATAAATGTGCAACACTACTGTGAGGATTATGACAAAATTTATCAAATAGTGCAAGGATCATTTAAAAAATCTATCCTATCATAGCCGAAGAAGGCGCCTTAATGTGTTATGTTGTGGAACATGGCCAAACTATATTCGAGGGTGGATTTTTGCAGAACTATATGTACAAAGAGAGAGCGTAACCACAGCAATCGATGGGAAAATGATTTCTAAGCTTATATAAATCTATGAATACTTTGTGAAAGAACAAAAATTTGACATACGTTTGGATACCAGGGGGGAAAAAGAAGAAGATGTGTCCTTTCCCTTTCGTTTATGTGGACAAGAGCAGATCAAACGGCGTTTTAATCTCTCAAAATTGCAAATATCCAAATTTATAATATGCATTTTATCCAGTATTCCTTTAAAACATATGTATATCAATATTTTTTTAGAGGTAATTTAAATTCTGAAGTAGCTACGCTTCCTTAACACCGGAGATAAAATGGACAATATGCCTATTGAAATAAGGCAACTTCTGTGGGACCACTACAACGGTGCTCCAATCCATAATACAAGACAGGTTCGGGAGACCTCTTGTTAAATATTTTAGCTGTTAACCACAAATAATTGGACACAAATATGGAGAAGTACTGGCCAGCTGGGTCTATTTAACCCACGTGATTTTTCTTGAGAGGTTACCTAAATCAAAAACTTTACAAACAAAGACCTTTCCGTAGTGTTGATCATTTGCGAAGACGGTGATTCGAAACTGCATTTATAAGGCCCCTTAGTATCAGAAACTATTAAAGATAAATTTGTATTATGGTGGGCACACAGAAATGTAATTTTATGAAGTTTTAAACTGTTTTTATAATATAAATACCAAAAATCATTTGTTAATAATTAGAATCTTCAAATTTTACAACCTCCCAATTATAATAATAATATTAAAAAATTAGACTCTTTTCAATTAGCTCTTTTTTCATATTAATCTTTATTATACTATATAGCTATCTTTATGAATACCTTATACATAAATATAAATAAACTTTGCATCCCACATTTAACCAGATTAAAATAGCCTTATTTGGATTTTGTAGAAAAACAAACATATATGACGCTACTTTAGTGAAAATATATCTGAATTTCAAGAATTTGTCAATACAGAAGTTTTATGTAGGTTTCTTTAAGTCTTATAGCGGTGCAATTTACAAAAAACGGAATACGTATCAAAAATTATTTTGCATAGGGTATCAAATTGTAGCTCTTTTAAAAACTTTCCTATAACATTTTGCTTGATATTTTAATTAACCCCATGTTTGAATTTTTGGAAAAAAAATTAAAAGTGAATAATGCGATTTACGTGACGCATTATTTTTGGTTAATTTTCATCTCGATCGAAGCAGAAATTCCTTGTCAAATAAATCTATTATTAAAAAAATAGCATATTTGCGGACTAGACGTCACACTGTATATATATATATATATATATATATATATATATATATATATATATAATATATATAATATATATATTATATATATGTTTTAAGTAAATAGAACAAATTAAAATCTTATAGCTCTTATTAAATTGCAACAAAATTTTTCATTATTTAAAGAACTTTGTCCTATCCACGAAAAACTGAAGACTAGTTACCATGCTTAAAACTTTGGCCCATTTTTTTGCATTTTATAAAGCGCCGTGTGAACCAATTTTTCTTGATGTAATATTGCCCCAGTAAGCGGCATTTCAAACATTTACCAAAATTTAATATTACGTTTGTGGGTCTATAATTGAAACTACTATTGTCTTTGGTTTTGGTCACAATATATTTATTAGTAACTTCCTTTTACTTCAACTTCAAAACACTTGAAGTAGGTTTTAGTATTTATTATGTGCTCAGATAAAAAATGAGTATTTTTTTTTTGTACTGGATGATAATCAAAATGAGGTACATGCCGCCATTATGTTACTCAAGGTGTTGGATTCAGAAAATCCCTTACGGAGGGGGCGGTCGTTATGCAGAATAACCGGGGGTTTGAGGCGTATTTGTATTGGAATACCCTCAACGTAGAAGAGGTCCGGTCCGGGTGCTTCAGGAATCCCCGTCCAGGTTGGGGCCACCATTTGTTTTCATTTGTAGCAAATTTTAAAAAGTGCATAAAATGACTTTGAAATTGTGACAGTAGGTAGGAAATAGTTTTAGTAGATCAAAATCTATATCAAGCCGAAGAGGGCGCCTTTATGTGGGTGGTTGTTAAACCATCTCGAGGGTTGAATGCCTATTTTAACCACAGCAATCGACTGGGAAAATGATTTCTAAGCAAAAAATATTCTATGAATTTTGTGAAAGTCAAAATTTTTCGTCGATTAAATCAACGTTTTTAATCGTTTTGCAAATAACTCGATAAGTATGCATTTTATCCAAAAAAAAACTGTAAATAACAAAATTGTAGCTTTTAAGACAACGAATAAAATGTTTTTTTTTTGTAACTGCTGTGGGACCACTAGGCAGTACCAAGTTGTGGTTTGTTAAATGTTAGCTGTTAACCACAACTAACCACAAATAAAGCAAAATCAACGTGTTTTTCGAGGAAAACCAATAAAAACTTTTTTTGAAGAATTTTAAGAAAGACCTTTCTTTTTTTAATAAAAAAAGGAATTTTCGTCATAAAAATTAAGTAAGTTATGACTAAAATAAGATCAAACCAAAATCATTTGAGCGCAACGTTTCTTCAAAACAACCTCCCAATTACCACCCTAATTAAAATTAGTCGTAGCTCTTTTTCAATTCTCTTTATCATAAATAAATACTTCTCTTTATCATAAATCATAAAAATACATTCCTAAATTTTAACCGATTAAAATTGCTTAATTTCAAGGATAGTCAAAAAAGCAGCTGCAAGTGAAAATTGAATTTCAGAATTTTAATAAAAAATGCCTTCTTTAAAATAACTGGAAACCTAAGGGAGATACGTAAAAAATTACTAGGGTATCAAATTGTAGCTCTTTTAACTACTAACATTTTGCTTTTTTTAATTTATGTTTGACGGAAATTAAGTAATATAAATCGTTTAAAACGCGTGTGTATAGACGAGCGTTTTCCCTTGAATTTAGCCCTTTAGACGTACCCTTTTAAAAAAGTAAGGGTTTTAAACAGTTTTAATATATAGGACCATTATAGCTCTTTAAAAAAAACCAACAAAATGGTTTTTTTTTAAAGAACTTTTTTATCACAAAAACTGAAAAAGTTATGCTTAAAAACCCATTTTTTTAGCATTCTAAAGCATCCCAAATACATTTTTTTTTTCAAAAAATTTTTTCATGGCAATACATGTATTAATGAAATAGTAAGATTTTTTATTTTATCCATTAAATATAATTTTTTCCATTAATCCATAATAAGGGTTACTTTTAAGGATTGAATTACTTCTCAACTAATATTTCTAAAGATTAAACATTTATTATTTAACTTATTTGAGCCAAGTTTTACTTAATGTTAAGCTTTAATATGAAAGTGAAGTAAGTTTTAAAGGTTTTAATAATATTAATTAATTCCCCATTCCCCTAAAAAATAAAAAAGCGCTTATCGTCGTTATGCATAATTTGAATGTTGAGTCGAACTTCAGTTCGTAAACTTTTTATGCAATTCGATGCATTTTTAAAAAATCCCGCGGTTTTGTACTATTTTTTTGGCATTGTAATATTGTAAGGGGTGGATGTTTGAGGATTAAAAAAATTACAAAATTAAATTAGTAATACTTTTGAGCAGTCATATTTTTTAATTAGAACTCTGACAATATGTTAAATTTTCTAGTGTAAATAATTGTTTTTTATTAAATCATAATAAGGGTTGATATATATAAATAATGTTTCAAAGAATTGAATATTTATTTTTAACATATTTGACCCTAATTTTATGTGACTTAAGCTTTAATATGGAAGTTCTGAAGGTTTTTGCAATAAGAGGTAGTTTTTACCCATAAAGCTATTTTTAGCATACTGGAGATTTTAAAGAAAAGGGTAATCTAAGCTTAATCCCAAATTTTCATGCAAACACTGTGATAATATATTAATTTTTTAAGGTAAATAATTTTTTTTAAATTAAATCATAATAGGGGTTGATTTTTAAGGAACGAAATATTTCAAATAATGTTTCAAAGAAACAAAATACTACTTTTTTAACCTATTTAATTCAAATTTTACTCAGCTTAAGCTTTAATGTATGGTTTTATAGGTCTTAGCAATAAAGGGTAGTTTTCACCCCTAAAAAATAAACAGCACACATTGGCATATATAGATTTTGAAGAGGAGGGTTAGTTAAGCTCAATCCTAAATTTTTATGCAAATCTATGCCTTATGAAAAAATTGCCAGGTTTTGCACCCATTTCAGCTTCCTTTTCTGGACTAGTAGGCCTACGTGTTATAGCGACCACATTATTTTTTACAAATAACTAATGCCAAACCATATGCCTAAGCAACATAAAAAGTTTTTAATTAATAATTAGCTAAGTACCACAACAACAGTTACGTTTTTTCATTTTTAACTATGTTACATAAAAGAACAAATTAAGGATTTGGGTTTTTTTAAAACCGTGGCTGAGAGATTTTTTACTCTTATCACATCTGGGTTAACTAATATCAACTTTCGTATTTTCAGTGAAACCCTGTACAAATGCGTCTCACAGATTTTTTAACGTGTTTTAATATAGGTATAGTCTGTCTCAAAGTATATCGTTATGGCTTTTGACGGACCATACCCCAATAAACCTTTAACGATTTTATTACCTATTGTTATTGGGTAAACCCATTTGTTCATAAGGGCAGGGGTGAGCCAGGTATTTCTTGAGTATTAACCATTGGGCATATAAATATTTTTGCTAATGTTTTAGTGGCAGTGTTGAATAACCAAAACAGGTTGTGAAAAATGTGTATGAAACTTTAATCAGTAGATTTCAAATTAAACAAGGAGCTTTAAAGAAACCTGTCTACTTACAAAAACTCCAATATTATCGATAAGGGATATTATTATTAGTGAAGAATTTGACAAAAGAAAAAAAACGTAGTGATTTTTATTCTCACCTTATAGACATTAGTGATCAGGACCTAATTAGAAGGAAAATATATTGTCTTTATAAAAGCGGAGTTATTCCTACCTTGGATAAACTAAAAAAGAAGCTAGACGAACACGAAACCAATATAAATGATAGCCATTGCCACCCTCCATAGAGTTGTTTGTAAAATGGGATTTAAATACCACAAAATAGACAAAAGACCAGTAGTAATGGAATCGCACAGATTACGCACTTGAAGATTTAATTACCTTCAAGAAATTAAAAGATAAAGGTTAGAAAACAGATCCATAATTTACCTTGATGAAACATGGTTCGATACACACGACACAGTATCCAAAGGATGGGTTGATTCCAGTCAAAAACTGTCAGACGAAAGCACCTTCAAATAAAGGAAAACGCATTACCATAATACACGCTGGTTCAGAAGACGGATTTGTCCCAAACTGCTTGCTGTTGTCTGCAAAGAATATTAAGGATTCTAGCTTGGATTATCATTAGGATACAAGTGCAGAACTTTTTGAAAACTGGTTTCAAAATTATCTTTTAAAAATATTCCAAACAACAGTGTTATTGTCATGGATAACGCAAGCTACCACAGCCGTCTGCTACACAAAGCACCAGCTTCATCAAGTTCAAAAACTGAAATCCAGGAATATTTGTTAGAAGATATTTATTTTGAATTCAGTTACAAAAAAACGCATCTTTTGGGAGTCCTAAATTCATATGCAATTAAAAAACAATATGTATGTGATAATTTGGCTAAACAGGCTGGGCATACTGTCTTACGGCTTCCTTCGTATCACTGTATGTTTAACCCCATAGAGCATTTGTGGAACCAAGTAAAATCAAAGATCAGAGCAGAAAATGTTACACCTACTTTAAGTCCCAGTGTTATAAATTTGATAAAAAATGTCATTACTAACATACCAGATGAGAGCTGGAAAAATTCACTACAGCACATTATAAAATTGAGTGAATCTTACATTTCTATCCAAAACAACATAAATCCTATTGTAATTAATCTCAATGATGACTCTGATAGTGTAGACAGAATTAGATTTAGATATTTAGATTAAAAATGTAATTATGTATAGATAATGCAGTTATAAATTTATTAAAACTTTGCATATATTTAATTTCTTAATGTAATTTTAAGATTATACTTACCTAAATAAACAATAAATTATAAATCTTTATATTATTTAAGTCCGTCCCTAATGTTCTGTCCTTTAATACCTACCGATCCGCAGTTTTATTGCTGTCGGCAGGTATAATTCGTAAATGAAGGCAAGAGCTAACACGGTATACTTTGAGACAGACTATACGACTGTCGCGAGTGAACTATCTTAATACATCTTTGGTTTTGTATAAGTAAACATTTTCTTCAAAATTGATTACTTCATAATATGTTTTTGTATATCTTCAAAAATGGGGCGAGAAATATTCATTTTTTAATTGTACTTTCAAGTTCAGATGGTAGAACTTCTTGGTTAATAAAACATTTCAATAATAGTTTAGTTAACTTGGTCTATAATTAATAGAATAATGTCATAAACCAGGTGCCTTTCAATTTACATTTTGCTTAGTGTAAAAAACATCCTAATATATTATGTGCGTTATTTACTGTTTTAAGCATATCTTTTTTTGAAGTTTTAAATAAAAATTTGTGAAATTTAGCTGTATTTTTGGTTAACATAGGTAATTAATACAATTAATACAATATTTACCTTGTTGCACTTAGTTTTAAAATATTTAAACCAACTCTACACTTTACAGTATTAAAAATATTTTAATACATTCTTTGATACTTAATTATGTCAACTACACAATATAAGTTTTTATTAGCAAGGAACCGAGAAATTTTAAGAAGTTGCAAAACATTCTGAAATATTTTGGTACGAAATTTAGTAACAAAGAAATAAAATGGTTTATTTTAGTTATACATGTATATCAACTCCCCTGAATGTCGCAGTTTACCACACATAACGAAAAAATAACTATCAATTTCTTGCTACGACGCAGACAATAGGAACCTCGAACTAAATATACAGGTAGTTTCCTAAGTGAGGAGTAACTTTTCAAATATCATTAAGTCCATCTGAGGAGCAAATTGCGTTTGATGCGATTTAAGAAACATAGTTGCAAATTTTATATAATCCTATAAAAGCAACGCATTAAAACGTATTAGATATATATGTAATTAGATGGCAAAAAGTGGCAAACACATAAAAATGAATTTTGTCCACGAATGTAACCACTTTATAAACTATTATGTCCTATTGTCCGCTAGGAGACAGCGCTATCGCAAGTAAGCAGGTGTTATTTTATTTTATATTTTACACTCTTTAATTGCACCAACAATTTTAAGGAATCCTTAGCACAAAATAATCTATAAAATGGCCAAACAAGCTATGTGATTGGCTACATTGGAGATTTAAAGAATACTTAACGCTAAGAGTTCCTTAAAATTGTTGGTGCAACACCAGAAAACCTGGAACATGAGTTTGCGCTGTTGACTAACAACTTACAGGCAGCTCGTAACAGGGTAGCCACAAAACGTCAGACATATTTACCGGAAGACAAACTACCCGACGAAATTGTCACCTTAATTAGGTTTAAAAATAGCCTAAGAAAAAGGTGGCAAAGACATAGACGTAGACAAGACGCAAGAAGAATACAAGAACTACAATACACAATAAGACAACGAATTAATGAATATAAGAACAAGGTCTGGTCAGAAGTACTAGAGAAATTATCAACACAAGATAATTCTCTGTGGCGACTGACCAGACGACTTAGGAACAAATTTAACAAAATCCCGAACATAGATAGTGAGGAACCACAGACTGACGAACTGAAAGCGAATATATTGGCCGAACATCTCGCCAATATATGCAACACTACACCAAACTCCACAGAAGAGCATCAGACAATCACAAATCTGGTGAACAAAGTTATTCACCAGAAATACCCCATCCCTCCCCCCATCCTTTCCAAAATCCTTATTAAACCCGGGGAATAAGTCTCCCGGACCGGACGAAATAACCAACAATAATGATCTTGCAACACTTCCCACAACCTTGGAAAATAGCTACCGTTATCCCTATTTTAAAACCAAGAAAAAACCCCAAAAAATCGGGATCTTACAGACCTATTGCATTAACAAGTGGTCTATCAAAGGGCGCCGAGAGAGCCATACTGCTCAAATACCGGGGACACTTTGACAAGAACTATCCCAATGAGCAGTTTGGCTTTCGCGACGACCTAAGCACAACCTTCCTGGTCTTTCGAGTAGTGCAACAAGCGCTAAATAAAATTAATCTGAAGCAAAACACTGTACTGCTCGCGCTCGATATTAAAAGAGCGTTTGATTCTGTACGGCACAATGGCTTACTATACAAACTCATAACCATACATAGACTACCAATGTACGTGATAATACTGTTCCACTCTTACCTGCAAAACAGGAGTTTTAGGGTGAGAGTTGACGACACATACTCACAGACGTACCGGACACACGCAGGTGTACCACAAGGAACAGTGCTATCACCCAAATTATACAACTTATATACTGCCGATTTTCCCAAATACTAAAATCGCACTATTTGCAGACGATGCTATTCTTTACGCACATTCGTTTGCGGCAAATGCCGCAAGACAACAAATACAGACGCTTCTTCACTATCTACGACCATGGTACGAGAAGTGGAAGATTATTATAAATAAGGAGAAGACTGAATGTATGATTATAACGGAAAAATTTACAAAATAAACATACCTATTAAAATAAACGACAATTACATACAGCCACAAAAAACCCTTAAATATCTTGGCGTCACCATAGACGACCGCCTTTCCTTCCAGCAGCATATAACCCAGTTATTGCATAGAGGCTACGCAGCAATGCATAGCCTCTATGCATTACTATCCCCAAAATCTAACCTATCTCCTAGAAACAAATTGACAATTTACAAGCAAATAATTAGACCGTCTATCACATATGCTGCACCAATATGGTGCAGCATATCAAACACACAAATGACTAGACTACAACGATACCAAAATAAGGCACTACGTTTCGTAACGTCCTCAGGACGTTACACACGAATAGACGAATTACATGACTTAACGGACACGCCAAGAATAGATGAATACATCTATTCCTTGGCAAACAAATTTTACAACACACAGCCGCAAAAGTCTGTTTTAACGCAAGACTTGATGCGGCTCAGACATTACGGTGACATCATACATAAGCCACTATATCACAAACTACCCCTCTACTACCAAGACGATTGACAATCCTATCAATCCCTAATTTTTTAACCTTTAATCCTAACACGAACATAAACTTATGAACAGGACTACTGACCAGACTTAATAAGAATGAATGGGAATGAATGAAAAGAGTGAATAGTATGAATGAGAGTGCGAATAATGAATCAAATACTGAACAAATGTGAATAAATGTGAAGTACCGACAACAATACAGACCGGGCTTGGTTTATTGCTACGTTGTACCTGACACAATGCTACATAGTACCTGATATAAAACAAGCTGGGTTTTTGGCTACTTTTCCCAGCAATGCTTTTCAAATACAGCATGTAAATAAAACTTAATTAATAAAATTCCTCCGAGCTTCTAGCAGAACCAATGGCTAATAACGTTTGTGAGATCATTGATCGGAAAATGCTATCCATCCCGAAACCAATACTTCCCCGCTACCTAGGGTTCCTACCAGCCCCAACCCTCACCCGGTTGTCGCCCATTCTCAAAGCCTGTGAAGGCACTCGAGAATGTTACCATATAAATATTGTATATACTTATGTTTATGTATTGTAAATATATTGTATGTACACACGTAGTCTTAGGAAGTATTGTAAATATGTACGTAACTAATAAAGCTGTTTGTAAGTAAGTAAGTAAGGTGCAGCCGACCATAAGTAATATTTTCTGTGTTGTTAAGCAAAATAGTTCAAAAATAAAATGGATAGTCTTAAAGTAGGGAGATACAGTCAAGAATCTAACTACCTGAATTTTTTACGTAAAGTCGCACTAAAACGCAGTATGTCCAAAATAGACCACAACAAAATTTTGTGTACTTGATTCGTCCGGAACAATTTTTTGCGATTTTTATTAAGTAGAACTTATTTTAGTTTAAATGAGTCATCGATAATTAGTGTCGGTTACTATCTTTCAAATACTAAGATCGTTGTTACTTTTTTAATAAGCTAGTAAATAGTAATACGTTTTTTCGCTTCTACTTGAAAAATATTTAAAATGGGTATAATGCGTATTGAAAAGTTGCTCCTCAAGTAATAGAGGAGATACCTTAAGTGAGTTTATATTAGCATGTGTCTAGTGATGAGCGAGACCGGTCTTGGTCTTGCGGTCTTGGTCTTGGTCTTGCAGCAAGACCAAGACCGACACCAAGAGCAAGGCCGCCTTTTTCGCTTGCAAGACCAAGACCAAGACCGGGGTATGCAAGACCAAGACCGACCTGCAAGACTCACTTTTCCATTTTTTTTTTTAAGATTATAAAATTTAATTTTTACTTATTCCATATACAGTGGTATTTCATACAGACATCACAAAAAAGTGTTGCCTAAAAATGGCGGTTTTAATAAGTAACAAGTTTCTTTAATTAAATAATAATTAAATTGACTACTTTTTTTTTATACAGTTTTCTAACAACGATAAATAGTAAATTCAATAACATGTTTTAAAATTAATAAGAAGATTGTGACTCAATAGTCCGACAAAGCTCTATATGTTCGAAACCATTCACGACAGAGAAAAAATATGGGTATAGTTGGATCATTTTTACAGCTATGAAAATTGGTACCCTTTGAAAGAAAAAAAATCATAAAAAGTAGCAAAAAAGGTTCGAATTGTCGGTCGCTTTTGCTTTTTATATGGTCTATTATTACAGTCACGTGCGGGGAAGCGGCTTTCACATTATAAAAGCAAAGGCAGCCGCGAGCCACAAACCAAATCTTTTTTTGCTACTTTTTTATGTTTTTTTTCTCTTTGTAAAGGATTGAATTTTTATTTAAAAAAATGATGCAACTATACAAAAAAGTTATAGAAGCTGAAAATTACTTTTATAGCTCCTAATGTTTCTTTTTTTAAATTAGCTATCTAGTGATGTCACAGGCTGGATCAAAAATTTCCAGCATACAGAAAAACATTATTCTTGTTCCACACTAAGAAGTGGCTTCATAAAAAACTAAGATCTAAATGTAAAAGAGATGGATTGATAAAAAATATAATTTTTATTATTATTTTTTATATAAATAAATTTTAAATATTTGTTTCAAACCCAGGCAGGAAAACTAATAGTATTTATCTACGTAAATATTGTTTCTATATGAGAGTTGAACAATTTACGGTATAATATACAGGGTGGTGATTTTTTAAATAAATTAATTGGAAAAAATGTTTGGTTTTTAGGTTAAAAGCTAAAAAATAAGAGAATTTTTGGAGTGACAGTGGATTTTTAGAAAAAAATGGAAATAGAAAATAGTTTCACATTTTACGCCCTTTTCTTCTATAATTTTTGGTATGTTCATTTTTTCACCATCATGAACGGTTTCGGAAATATCGAACACTATTGAGCCACCTTTGTCTATGCAGAATGTTTATAAAGTATTTGTGCCAACTTTGTACGTAAAATGATAACTTATTTAAAGATAAAAAGTTTATATGAACAAAAAAGATTCCTAAATAACTTTTTTTTGAAGCAGAAACCAATTTTTACATGTTGAAATTATTTTTTCACGGAAATTTCTCATCTTGATATTAAAAGTTTTTTTTCTGCTCACTCAGAGATTTGTTTTTATTTTTATTTGGTTCTCTTAAAGAAAATTTAAATAATTCTTTTCACTAAAAAATGTTTCTATGTGCCACCAAATGTATAAAAGCAGGTTGTGTCTTAATTAAACTTAAAAATAAAGCGCTATAAAATAAATAAAACCTTACATTAAAAATATGCTTTTTTATCAAATAATTCAAATGTACGTTTAAAAATGGGTATATTTTAATATTTTTAATGAAAAAATATAGTCGCCATTTTTATTTATTTTTTTAAGTATTAAGAAATATATTTTATTCAAGATTTTTCACTTTTTTATCATTACAAGGCCAAGACCAAGAACAAGACCTTCCTTTGGCTTGCAAGACCAAGACCAGGCTTGCAAGACTAAGACCAAGACAAGCCCGGTCTTCTTGGTCTTGCTTTGCTCATCACTACAGTGTCGAAAAATGTCTTATATGAGTGTTGAATTTTATTTTATTTTTTTTTTGTTTTTTGTAATTATCGAGTAATCGGAATCCAACCAGAAACACTTACGTAAAATAAGGGCCATGTTCCTACCCAAAAATCTCGGCCTCTTAAAGTACCGAGATCTAAAATTAGACCTAGTGCTTTTTTGACTTGGCAAGTTTTTTACTGATTGCCTAAATTAATTAATTTTTCTTTTTTCATTACTACATGCAGTTTTTTTCGTTCATACAGACAGAGTAGTAAAACATTGCGCCAAGTTAAAAGGGCACTTGGATTTTTAGATCCCAGTATTTTAAGAGGCCGAGATTTTTGGATAGAAACGTGGCCCTTATTTTACGTAGGTATGTGCTTTTGGTTTGATCTCTTCCTTTTTTTTTTAATTCAATAAATGAATTAAAACTCTACCTGCATTTAAAATTCTAAGAAAATAATTATGATCTCAGAAACCCAAGTTCAGTCAGATTGCAAACTTCTAAAATACCCCCCAAATATACGATATTAGCGCCCCTTTTTCTGGGCGTTCCAAGTAAATATGTAGAGTTTTCAGAAACTTTCCTTTACTTGTGTCCTAAAACCTACTTACATAGCAAGTTTCAAGTTTCTACTCCCTCAGGAAGTGCCCCGTTATTTTGATCAGTCAGTCGGTCAGTCAGTAAAGTCGGTAAAATGGGAGATTTCCAAAATATCTCAGAAACCACTTGACATAACTTTTTCATTTTTTTTACTGGCAATAAGAAGACATGTGCATTTACATACCAAATCTCATACATTGATGTGGAACGATAACGATAGGGGAAATAATACGCTGAAACCTTGTGTGTGTAATATACACACCGCGTGCGTCAGGCCGGAACTTGGGCTGGCGCACCTAGATGTCTTATTTTCTTAAACTCAAAGTGTTAACAGTGCTTATTAAAGAGCATATTTTAATGTAAATAAATATTTAATTTCTTCATAAGCGCGCGCTGTCAGCTGTATAATATTATCAGAAATATAAGCACGCCCCTGTTATTATTAATTTTGTGAATCTGTACTTCCTATTCTATACCTAACATAAGATGTCTTTTGGTATTTTTTCAGTTATGGCTTATTTTAGGAAAAAAAAATATGAATGAATGTAAAATAAATTTATTATAGAATCTACACATAAATTGTTAAAATGGAAGAACCCTAAAAACAATAATTATTAACATGTTAAAACTAAATAAGATACTAAAAATAGCCAGAACTAGTGATGATAAAAGCTTCTTTTTTCTCTTTCTTTTAATAGTAATACTATGATTTTTTTCTTAACATATGACATATTTATAACTTCATTTTTAATGCATTTTAACATTAAAATACCGCCTTCTCCTAAACTATGCTGCAATTAAAAATGCTGAGGGACATTTTATGTCATATTTTAAATGGGGATTCACAAGTTAAAAAATATCAGTGACGTGCTTATATTTTGATAAATATTATTAGTGTTTAGGCACACTCCTCTTGTGAAGCAATTACATTTTGTAAACTAAAACATCTTCTTTAATAAACACTGTAAAAGTTTAAAGTTTGGAAAATAAAGACATTTCGATTACACGATAATCACAAGCCGAAAAAAAAATATTAAATTAAACCACCTGTATTTTGGAAAGGAGATATTTTTCGACATATGTTTATATAAACATTTTTTTATGGAAATACTCGAGGAATTACCCTAGAGTTTTTAAAATCGATAGTGTGTCCTGTGTTGTAGTAATGCTGGAAAAGGGCAGAGGTTGTTTGTTTTATATTTATGCTATTTTTGTGTTCCTGGATCCTAACGGATATACGCCTGGTTGTTTGTCCCACATATTGTTTTTCACAGTCCTTACACGTAATTCTGTAGACTCCATGGTTTTCCAAGTTAATCTTATTTTTGGGTTTTCTAAGATTTTGGCTACTGTGGTTTGTGGCTTTAAGACTGGTGCGATTTTGTTTTTCCTTAGAACCCACCCTATTTTGTCTTGGCTGTGATACCATATGATGAATAAAACGTTATAAAAACCAATTTTCAAATAAACGGATATATATATATATATATATATATATATATATATATATATATATATATATATATATATATATATATATATATATATATATATATATATATATATATATATATATATATATATATATATATATATATATATATATATATATATATATATATATATATATATATATATATATATATATATATATATATATATATATATATATATATATATATACATGATATTACAAAATACCCTAATGAAACTCATTTTTAAATCTATATATTCCTAACGGACATACAGATTTTGGTCAAAGAAAACTATTTTTTAGGCTTCTCCGAAAAAAAAAGTTCCTCTTGATTTTACAATTATATTAAAAACCCAAGAGCAGGCTATACATGATATAAAAACGGCTGATATAAACGATAAACTTCAGAAACAGGAACAAGCATATCGTGATAATGCCACTGAAAAAATTAATCCAATGCACGATTCTGAGAATGTTAAATCAGTGAAATTGTTTCAGTGGAGGGAACAGTTGATTCAAGGGACGAAAGAGACTTCATTATATAAAAACGTCAAAAAGGTAATTGCTACAATCAGTCTCGTTGTACTCCAGAAAAAAAATGGAGACCTTAAGGCGCGCTCTCAGAACTTCGATGTGTCGCCAGCGGCACCCCCTACCACACAAGCGTATTTTATATGTTATTAGCAGTAATTGCCTTTAAAATAACTCCAAAAATCATAGATATACTATGTTCAACCAAATTTATTGTATTATGTCTTTGCCATCAGGTCCACATTAACAAGAAAAATACAGACAAAAAAAGGAAATATATTCCCAGGACTTATGAAAATAACGTATTTGACTGAATATTTTTAGCTCATATTGTCCATAATATTACTTATGTGTAATATAAACCTGCAAAATTACTCCCAAACTTATTTAGTATATTTGACTTGTAAAAATCTTTAACAATAAACTTCTACTAAGTCACAAGAGTTAAGAATTCGTAGGGTCATAGCACTACATAACAAAAAACTTCTAAAAACCCTAAAATAAACCATAAAGGCAATCATAAATAGTTACTGTTTTAAAGTTAACCTAAATTCAACTCGAAAGCAGGTCGCTGGCGACAAAGGAGTGGAAACAATCTTTTTCCTGTCGCTGGCGACACGACATAGTTCTGAGAACGAGATTTTGGAATTGTTTTTTTTTTACAGTTGAATTTATATAAAGGTTATGTTAATTTTATTAAAAAGAACAGGTAAGCTCGGCTCAGTTGAGTTTTACTTCACGAGATCAATATCCGAGATAATAGTGAAGTACCCGCAGCGCATCGTTAGGTCGGTGGATGTAACAAGCTAGCAATAAGTGCATAAGGGTTTCGGGTTGCATTTTTAGCACTACATCGACATGCAGACCAATAGATGTTGGAAAATTTACTTTGATATACCAGTGTGTTTATCACCCGGTTTAGGCTTAAGCTCAGCGGATTTTTAAAAATCCAAACGTAAGCTTTTGAGATAGATCAAGTTTCTGTAAAACACGCCGTGCTACGTCTTATTAATATGATCTTTTAAGAGCATCAGTTCTGCTCATTTAACTGCAGCTGTTACGGTCAGTGATCTTCGGCCAAATTCATTTGCCTCAGTAAAAAAAGTGACCCAAGGACAACAGATTTCTGCATTTTCATCACCAGTTATTTGGGTGAATGTTGACATGCGGGAATACACCTAAGCTCTTCCAACACATTATCCTTTATGCCCCCCAAAACGCCGACACATCAGGACAACCAATCGCACGCTATACTCCGGATAGAGCCTCCGAAGTTCGCCAAGAAGATCCTAATATTTGGCTCGTTTCTCCCGTTTCTTTATATCGATGTTAGTTTCCGCTATTATTATTAGTATTATCATTATTTAATCCAGATAATTCCCATATTTTAAGCAAATGTTGCCTTAATTGCTTTTAAGGTTGACCTTTATGGTTCAAATATCTTGGCTGCGATTTTGGTCGATACGAATCATTGTTTCATAAAGGACGTAGATTCGCGCTATCGGCAAGATGGTCAGCTTTTAAATCGTTCCCATATCGGCCATTTTCTAGAATAAGTTTTGCACATTTGTCGAGGCGAACTCCATGCATCTCTAGTATATTCGTTAACCACTTCAAGCGACTGTTGTGGGTCTCGCTCACTGGCTACAGACTTTAGGTTATTCATATAAAACAATAAAACAAATGGGTTTCTTTATGATCACGTCTTCTACGTGATCAACGGCAATATAAGCGGGTTTTTCGAAGGGACACAAACACGGGGAACAGCGATCTACAAAATAGCAAAGGGCTATCCGTAAGATCTTTAAGCCTATGCACCAGTAATTCGTGAGATGTTTTGTCAGATGCTTTCTTATAGTCATTCCACGCCATACTAAGGTTGCGTTTGCATTGAATCGAGTCTTGTGTTATGCAACTATCAGGAGTTTTTTTTGCAAACATTGATATTCCTTTTTTCCTCCTCGCTGCTTAATTATATCAGAGAGTATAGAATCTATTATTATTGCACTCAATGTTTTAGAATATAAAATTCGTGTAGCAAATGTCAAGGCAAGTGATCAGTCTTTAGGTTTTGAACTATTTTAAATCTCCCTGTTATTGGTATTAATACAGTTTGGTCTTCTACAAACCACTTAGGAATTGAAGTGTTCTCATTGAGCCAAGCATCAAAGATTCTGGGTAAATGCGGCTGTGTACTGGGAAATTTTACCAGTAGTTAATAATACCATCCTGACCGACAGCGGAATAGTATCATGCACCATCTAGGGCACTTTTCATCTCCTTCGTCGTAATTGACGCTCTCTCATGCTGGTCAAGTCGCTTGCTTGCACAATAGACTCTAAAGCTAATCAGTACAGGATGGAGTGTCCCATGTGTGATTTTTTACCGATCTATAAATTTTAACCAACTCCGCTCGGGTAGTTACGGATTACACATTGTAATTTGTGTGTTGCCAGAAAAAAAACTTAAATGTATTAAAATGTCTGAAATATTGCGATAATATCTAGTTTTTAGCACCGGCTGTCTCTTTAAACATTTTTAGAGAAAGAAAGAACAAGGACTAGATGTTCCCGTCACTCCAGAAACAAGAGTTGAAACAGGAGAATGGAAGGAACGTTATTATAAACCATGGAGACTTCAGTTGACTAAAGTCTCATATAAGTGTTTAAATGATGACGACACATCACTTTCAAATGACGAAGATTAAAAGGTAATTACTAAAGTTGTTAATACTGGCCAATACACCTATTTTAATCAGTTGTATGATAAACTTTTGAACTTTATTTTGAAAAAAAAAATCAAATTTTATACAAAAATTATTTTAGACAAAGTATTTTTTGAAAAAAGAAATAAGCACTAGAACGTTTTTATAAATGTACTCTACATAAGATTGCACCTTACAGGAATGGCATTGAATACATAAGAGATAGTGTAAATTACATGAGCCTGGCGTTTAATTAGTTAAATACTATCGAAAAGTTTGCTAACTGTTCCATTGGATTTATGGGGGGGTTAAAGCTAAAAACTTTTTTTTTCATTTTTTTTTATTTAATATTTTGATTGTATAACATCTTAAGTATATTATTAAATTTTGAGGTCAATCGGAGCAAAATTAACAGAATTATGATAGTTTTAATGACCATTGCTTTAACTCAGTTGCGTGAGCGTACAAAACTTTAAATCGATTTTCCCAAACATGTAATTCTTAAAGTCGGTGACCACCATTCCGAAAAAACTACTGAACCGATCGCTCTAAAAATTTGTACACATATTCTACATACAAATAAACATCAAGTGGCGTCAAGATATTGAGAATTTTTCAATTAGTATTAATCTTACAATAACAAATAGGTCGATTTTATTGTCAAAAAATCGACATTTCAACTTCAAAAATTTAAAAATTGATAAAATACAAAAAACTTGGCGTCAATTGAGAAACTAATTAGAGAAACAAATTAAATAATTAAAAAAAATGTGCACCCATTTTTTTGATTTTAAATAATTTAAAGTGCTATAAAAAGGAAGGCCTTTTCCGTTATTTCTTTTATTTTTTGCACCCATTTTTTTTAAAGCATATTTTTCAATAGGACTTTTTATTATATGATTAATATACTAATTTTGCAAAAGTTTAACTTAAATACTATACATAACTATGCTCGATTAGATACCAGCAAAAAAATTTTTAGAAAAGGCCTGAGTTTCACTGAACAAACTTTCCGAACTTCCTAAATTTTGATTTTCTTAATTAAAAAAATTGATTTTTTTTTGTTTCCCACCATGATCAACAAGTACCGAAATTTTTTGTGTCAATTTTAGCATTTATTTAAAGCATATTTTCAATAAACTAGAATAATAGGACTTTTACATTTTAGATGCAAGAAAATAATTTGGATTCGATACTTGAGCGTATCTTTCACAGCGATTTTTCACTATCAAGTATTAAATAGCCCCGCATGCGGATAGTTATTTTTAGTAAAACAGACCTGTAAATTTTTGCTAGCCTTGTTTAATTTCGAAATACAGTTTACTATCTATTTCTTTCTATGCTCGATTAGATAACCATGGCAGCTCAGGTAATGTCAAATGCCTGTTAATCAAAAAAGTTGTGAAAAGCAGAACAGGTCTTCTAATTATTGCACCAAAACTTTGTTCAGTTTTATAGTAAAAACCAAACTATTATCTTTATTCAGTGAGCAGTCTCTGCAATTGCAAGTATTAAATTAAAAAATGTGTTATTTTTTTCATCCCCTGCTTCCAAGCGACATTATTAGACTCATAGAGTTGGTACCTTTAAATATTTTGTAATACGAATTTCAATTTGACTTTAAATCCTGTTTGGTTTTGACACAAGACCTAGGTAGACTATTCTAACCAAAACTCAATTTAGCTTCAATTATGTTACAACTTCTGAAAGAAACATAAAATCGCACATCTCTCCGAACCTCACGCAGCTTACAATAACTGGTTTCATAGATCTTTACTTCCCAAAGTAAATTTCCGTTGATCGTCAAAGTAATCGTTCTTGGTGATTTTAATTCTTATAATTAGGATTTACGTAAAATGCTACTAATGAAGGGCAGAACAATCAAAACACTGATCGCATTTGCAATGTAAAATATTAACTTTCTTACCAGTCTTTTTACGTACTGGTCCCTACGATTTACATTGTTCAAATCATGCACTTCAAACCCATCAGATCTATTTTTCTTTAGCCTTTCAAGGATAATTTTCATTGAATATTTACCAAGCAGCCATTTAGTTGCTCCCCTATCTAAAAAAAATCGTTAACGAGAAAAGCCTAAGAACACGGTTTGGTTACTGTATTGTTACTCTGCATACAATAATGAATTATTGTCGTAACATGCTTATTCCACACACCGTATGGGTCAAAGAAACTCGGCTTATATGGGATATTGTAAGAAATACCTTTTTTAGTTTATATTTAAGGAATGCACACTCAAATTTAATTGACGCGATCCGCAAATTTGTTGCTAAAAATGTTTAAAAAATAATAGTTTTGCCTCGCGAAATATTCGTACCAGCAACAATAAAAAAATGAATTCTTCGGCGTATACGAAGAGCAACAAACTGGCGCGAAAATTTCTAAACAAGCGATAATCTGCGTTTAAACTACAACTTTAAGCTACTACATTTTATTTCTTTCGCGCTACCAGCGCGCAAATTTATGACTTTTCCGTTGCGAACTGACTGAAGACTAGCTTTAATACTGAAATATTAATAACTACAGTTTGTGAAGCAATATCCGATTTTTATACACTTTGTCTCGATTCTAAAATGAACTAAAAATAAAATTGAGCCGCTATTTTATTTAACACTTTTAGAATCTTTTCTAAAAAAAAATAAAACATGAATATTATTAAAGAAGGCAGTGGAGAAGTTGTAGAAAACCGATTTTTTTTTTTTAAAAACAAAAACCATAAAAACTTACCTTTTTTCGTGTAATCGGCTATCCCACTTCTTCTGCTGAAATAGGTTTTCGATAAATAAGGTTTATTCCAAATTTTACTCCACGTAATGTCGATGCCTTCTTTTATTATTGGAAACTTTGTTAATTTATCATCGAAACAATTAATGTCCATTCTAACTAATATTCATGCTTCCAAGCGACCGCATTTCATCTTGAGTCGCAGTTGTAACCAAAACTCAATTCTTCAAGTCTTATGAAATTCGCCTTTTTTTTTCTCTTTCCAAATTTATATCATAGTGCCCACAGCTTTTTTCAGGGCAAAACAAAAAAAACAATACACCTTACCTTTAGCACAAAAAGTACTTAGACGCATTTTTGTCAATTTTCGTTCAACCCGCGTTTATTGGTTAAAATAGCTATTAACAAAAAATGCCTCAGAACCGGCTTCAATTTTCTCATCTTCTAAAGCAGCCAATAATATTTATTGCTTCTACCAAAAAAAAACCCTTTAGCACAAACCGTGGTTTTCCTTGAAGAATAAATTTTGAAAATCCTTCCATATAGTCAGAAAGAAAAAATAACAAATAGATGTAAAATTTTTGCATTTATAATAAAATGTTGAAACATTTAGAATTTTGAGTTCTGCATTATTTTTACTTTTTTTGGCGAAATATTAAAAAATAGCAATCGTTTCTTGTGATAGGAGAGGCGTTAATCTGGTTTTGTTATCAACTTTCATTTATATGTCGCGCAAAATATTCGCTTCGTTATCCCCGGCGATTTAATTCGCGTCAGTATATGTGTATATATATATTTATATGGAATTTTACTGTATATTTATACTTCTATATATAGGATATGGAGATTAAATTATTGTTAACAAATTAACGGAATAATTTAACTGGGCATTAGGATCTATATTTCTCATACCAAAAAAAAAACACAAACCTTTTATCACAAACCGTGGTTTTCTAAATTCAGCAAGTAAGTTTTGAAAAGTATTATATTGTTACTTGTAAAGAAATATTAAATAAAAAGTACGAAAACAAATAGATGTTCTAACGAAAAATAATCTTTACAGTTAATATTCCTTTTTAAAATAAAATGTTTGTTTTTCTACTTCCATTTTTATTAAAAATAAATTGCAGTTATTTTTTTCTTTACAGTTATATATATAAATTATATTTTTGTTACTTTATATTATATGGTCTCCTGATGTAGTTGAAAAATATAAAAATAAAAAATATGTTATATAATATAAAAATCGTTATCTATATATATATCTTAAAAATATATTTTCTATACATATATATATATATATATATATATATATATATATATATATATATATATATATATATATATATATATATATATATATATATATATATATATATATATATATATATATATATATATATATATATATATATATATATATATATATATATATATATATATATATATATATATATATATATATATATATATATATATATATATATATATATATAGGTACCGTCATTATGGAGATTATTATTAATTTTATGTAGATATTTACACAATTAATAATATCTCGAAAACTGTAACAGCTATGGAAAAATGTTATATAATTAAAAATTAAGATAATTATTTTTTTTTTAAAGTTGTTTAAAAATTTTTGATTGGAGAAATATTAAATTAAGAAACTCGAATTAAACCTTAAATTAGTCTAAAAAATTTGATTTTTTGGTTATAACTTAAAAAGTATTAAATTTATTTTAAAACATTATAAAACTTAAAGATCTTGTAAAATTACATAATGATTGTTAAATAAAATTTCGTATAGCTTAAATAGTTTTTAAGATATAGAAATTTAAAATTTAAAAATTATTCGTTAATATCTCAAAAACCATTAAAGATTAAAAAAATATATATAACAAAAATAAAACTTTTCAAGTTGTCTATATAAATTTTAATAATATTTTTGATAGGATAAGTAATAGGGAAAATATATACGAAAAAATGTCAAATTTTTTCCAGGGGTACACCTTTAAAAAATCTTAAAAATTCGGTTTTTTAATTATAACTCGAAAAGTATGCATTTAAACGAAAAAGTTATATAACGTAAATTAAAGGTCTTGCAAAAATACAAATACATAATATATGTCACAAAATTTTCGAGAGTTTTATAGTTTTTGAGATATTAATGTTTTAATTAAAGAAAAATCGTTAATATCTCAAAAGCTACAGGAGATACAAAAAAATTATAGAACAAAAAATGGAGCTTTCTAAATTCCCTATAAAAAGTTTTATAATTATTTTTAATGAGATAAATAATAAAGGAGATATAAACGAAAATGTGATGTTGACCAAAAATTTTAGTCAAAAATAGTTTTTCTTTTAATTATGTGATTTTTGTTTTTTTATTTATAAATCATTTATTTTATTTATTTAAATCCAAAATCACTTAAAAATTGTAGAAAAAATCCGAATATATATTTTTTTCAATTTTCAAAATTCTTCCAGGAGTATACTTTGAAAAAATCCTGAAAAATCAGTTTTTTGATTATGCCTCAAAAAGTATTGCCTTTAAACGAAAAGGTTATATAACTTAAATTAAAGGTCTTGGAAATATAAAATTTCTTGTGCCTTGTATAGTTTTTTTGATATTGATGTTTTAATTTAAAAAAAAACGTTAATATCTCAAAAACTATAAGAGATACAACAAATTTTATCGGAAAAATAATAGAGCTTTTTAAATTTCCTATATAAAAAGTTTAATAAATATTTTTGATAAGTTAAATAATAAAGATAATTTAAACGAAAATGTGATCTAGACCAAAAATTTCAGTCAAAAATAGGATTTTTTTTATTCATGTGATTTTTTTTTGGGTTTTTTTAGTATAAATCATTTATTTTAATTATTTAAACCCCAAATTACTTAAAATTTGCAGAAAATATCAAAAAATAAAAAAATATATTAAATTTTAAAAGTTTTTCCAGGGGTATACCTTTAAAAAAATTCCAAAAATTCTATTTTTTTTTTTTAATATAACTCGAAGAGTGTTGCATTTACATAAAAATGTTATATAACTTAAATTAAAGATTGTATAAAAAAAAAGATTTATGTTTTATAAAATTTCCTGTAGTTTTTATAGTTTTTAAGATTTTGAAGTTTTAAATTAGAAAAAAATTGTTAGTATCCTAAAAACTATGAGATGCCCAAAAAAACTTATAACAAAAAATAAGGTCTTAAAATTGTTCATAGAAAAAGTTATGTAAACATTTTTAATAAAATAAATATTTTAAAAAATTTAAATAAAAATCTAATTTTAACTAAAAATTTAATTCCATAAAAATTAAATAAATATTGATTATTAAATACGATTAACTTTCATTTATATTCTGTGGTTCTGAAAAGAACCGATTTTTTTCCTCTTTTAAGATATAATAAATTACCGGTCTGGTGTACAAACATAGCAAACCTTATGGTTTATTTCTATTGAAATATAATTTTAATCTTGCGAAAAATTAATTTGAATGACACGTCAATTTATGTTATGTTATAACTTTCTTAAAAATACCATAATGATAAGTATAATGCATTTTTGCATTTAAGAAATAAATCTAATAATTTTCTTTTTTGAAATTAATATCAATTTATTTTATTTTAAAGGATATACTAAAAGATAAATGCCAAATATTTTACATTTTTAAAATTTTTGAAAAATGCAGTTTAACTGAAAAAAAAATATATGAGGTGTCCTATTAAAAAAATCTATGTTGACATATTTCAAAAACTTTTTATGGAAAAAAACGACTACACCACTGTATTCTACAAAAAACTCTATCGGACACCACTGTAGTCCACGAAAAACTCAGCGGATGCTTCAAA
>JAHBCN010001112.1:162788-187352 GCA_019359885.1 Listronotus oregonensis
AATCTCGGCCTCTTAAAGTACCGAGATCTAAAATTAGCCCAAAATTTTTTTTTTGACTTGCTTTTTTTGTTGCCTAAATTAATTAATTTTTTTTTTTATTTTACATGCTTTTTTTTTCGTTCATACAGACAGAGTAGTAAAAACTTTCCCCCAAAGGGGTTGGAAACTTGGTCTGATTTTAGATCCCAGTTTTTAAAAGGGAGTTTTTGGATGAAACGTGGCCCTTTTTTTAGGTATGTTTTTGGGGTTTGATCTTTCCCTTTTTTTTAATTCAATAAATGAATTAAAACTCTACCTGCATTTAAAATTCTAAGAAAATAATTATGATCTCAGAAACCCAGGTTCAGTCAGATTAAAAAATTCTAAAACCCCCCCCAAATATACGATATTAGCGCCCCTTTTTCTGGGCGTTCCAAGTAAATATGTAGAGTTTTCAGAAACTTTCCTTTACTTGTGTCCTAAAACCTACTTACATAGAAATTTTTTCAAGTTTCTCCCCCCTGGGGAAGTGCCCGTTATTTTGATCAGTCAGTCGGTCAGTCAAAAAAAGTCGGTAAAATGGGAGTTTCCCCAAAATATCTCAGAAACCACTTGACATAACTTTTTTTTTTTTTTTACTGGCAATAAGAAGACAGGGCATTTACATACCAAATCTCATACATTGATGTGGAACGATAACGAGGGGAAATAAAAACTTTTGAAACCTTGTGTGTGTAATATACCCCCCCGGTGCTCAGGCCGGAATTGGGGGCCCCCTGGGCCCTAAATGTCTTATTTTCTTAAACTCAAAGTGTTAACAGTGCTTATTAAAAGAGCATATTTTAATGTAAATAAATATTTTTTCCTTAAGCGCCCTTTGTCCCCCTGTATAATATTATCAGAAATATAAGCCCCCCCTGTTATTATTAATTTTGTGAATCTGTATTCCTATTCTATACCTAACATAAGATGTTTTTTGGGTTTTTTTTTTAATTTATGGCTTATTTTGGAAAAAAAAAATATGAATGAATGTAAAATAAATTTATTAAAGAAATCTACACATAAATTGTTAAAATGGAAAACCCCCTAAAAACAATAATTATTAACATTTAAAAAAACTAAATAAGATACTAAAAATAGCCAGAACTAGTGATGATAAAAGTTTTTTTTTTTCTCTTTCTTTTAATAGTAATACTATTTTTTTTTCTTAACATATGACATATTTATAACTTCATTTTTAATGCATTTTAACATTAAAATCCCCCTTTCCCCCTAAACTATGCTGCAATTAAAAATTTTTGAGGGACATTTTATGTCATATTTTAAATGGGGATTCACAAGTTAAAAAATATCAGTGACGTTTTTATATTTTGATAAATATTATTAGTGTTTAGGCACCTCCTCTTTTGAAGCAATTACATTTTGTAAACTAAAACATCTTCTTTAATAAACACTGTAAAAGTTTAAATTTTGGGAAAAAAAAAGACTTTCCCCTTTTCACGATAATCCAACCCAAAAAAAAATTTAAATTAAAAACCACCTGTATTTTGGAAAGGAGATATTTTTGACATATGTTTATATAAATTTTTTTTTGGGGAAAATACTCGAGGAATTACCCTAGAGTTTTTAAAATCGATAGTGTGTCCTGTGTTGTAGTAAATTTTTTGGAAAAGGGCAGAGGTTGTTTGTTTTATATTTATGCTTTTTTTGTGTTCCTGGATCCTAACGGATATACGCCTGGTTGTTTGTCCCCATATTGTTTTTCACAGTCCTTACGTAATTCAAAACTCCATGGTTTTCCAAGTTAATTTATTTTTGGGTTTTCTAAGATTTTGGCTACTGTGGTTTTCTTTAAAATGGTGCATTTTTTTAAAACCAATTTTTCTTCGGATAATATATAATAAAATTATAAAAAAATTTTAAATAAAATATATATAATATATATATATATATATTATATATATATATATATATATATATATATATATATATATATATATATATATATATATATATATATAATATATATATTCACTTACAAAATACCTAATTAAACTCATTTTTAAATCTATATATCCTAACGGAAAATACAGATTTTGGTCAAAAAAACTATTTTAGGCTTCTCCGAAAAAAGTTCCTCTTGATTTTACAATTATTTAAAAACCCAAGAGCAGGCTAACATGATATAAAAACGGCTGATATAAACGATAAACTTCGAAACAGGAACAAGAAAATCTTTATAATGCCACTGAAAAAATTAATCCAATACGATTCTGAGAATGTTAAATCAGTGAAATTTTTCAGTGGAGGGAACAGTTGATTCAAGGGACAAAGAGACTTATTATATAAAAACTCAAAAGGTAATTGCTACAATCAGTCTCGTTGTACTCCAGAAAAAAAATGGAGACCTTAAGGGCGCGCTCTCAGAACTTCGATGTGTCGCCAGCGGCCCCACCACACAAGCGTATTTTATATGTTATTGGGAGTAATTGCCTTTAAAATAACTCCAAAAATCAAATATACTATGTTCAAACCAAGTTTATTGTATTATGTCTTTGCCTCAGGTCCACATTAACAAGAAAAATACAGACAAAAAAAAAGGAAATATATTCCCAGGACTTATGAAAATAACGTATTTGACTGAATATTTTTGGGTCATATTGTCCATAATATTACTTATGTGTAATATAAACCTGCAAATTACTCCCAAACTTATTTAGTATATTTGACTTGTAAAAATCTTTAACAATAAACTTCTACTAAAATCACAAAAAGTTAAAATTCGTAGGGTCATAGCACCCACATAACAAAAAACTTCTAAAAACCCTAAAATAAACCATAAAGGCAATCATAAATAGTTACTGTTTTAAAGTTAACCTAAATTCAACTCGAAAGCAGGTCGCTGGCGACAAAAGTGGAAACAATCTTTTTCCTGTCGCTGGCGACACGACATAGTTCTGAGGGGATTTTTGGAATTGTTTTTTTTTTACAGTTGAATTTATATAAAGGTTATGTTAATTTTTTTTAAAAAGAACAGGTAAGCTCGGCTCCCGTTGAGTTTTACTTCACGAGATCAATATCCGAGATAATAGTGAAGTACCCGCAGCGCATCGTTAGGTCGGTGGATGTAACAAGCTAGCAATAAGTGCATAAGGGTTTCGGGTTGCATTTTTAGCACTACATCGACATCAGCCAATAGATGTTGGAAAATTTACTTTGTATACCAGTGTGTTTATCACCCGGTTTGGGCCCAAGCTCAGCGGATTTTTAAAAAACCCCAACGTAAGTTTTGAGATAGATCAAGTTTATTAAAACACGCCGTGCTACTCTTTTAAAGTCTTTTAAGAGCATCAGTTCTGCCCCAAACTCAGCTGTTACGGTCAGTGATCTTCGGCCAAATTCATTTGCCTCAGTAAAAAAGTGAGCCCAAGGACAACAGATTTCTGCATTTTCATCACCAGTTATTTGGGTGAATGTTGACATGCGGGAATACACCTAAGCTCTTCCAACAATTATCCTTTATGCCCCCAAAACGCCGACACATCAGGACAACCAATCGCACGCTATACTCCGGATAGAGCCTCCGAAGTTCGCCAAAAGATCCTAATATTTGGCTCGTTTCTCCCGTTTCTTTATATCGATGTTAGTTTCCGCTATTATTATTAGTATTATCATTATTTAATCCAGATAATTCCCATATTTTAAGCAAATGTTGCCTTAATTGCTTTTAAGGTTGACCTTTATGGTTCAAATATCTTGGCTGCGATTTTGGTCGATACGAATCATTGTTTCATAAAGGACGTAGATTCGCGCTATCGGCAAGATGGTCAGCTTTTAAATCGTTCCCATATCGGCCATTTTCTAGAATAAGTTTTGCACATTTGTCGAGGCGAACTCCATGCATCTCTAGTATTTATTCATTAAAACAATAAAACAAATGGGTTTTTAGGTCTCGCTCACTGTCTACGATTGGGGTTTTTCAAAAAAACAATAAAACAAATGGGGTCTTATGATGTTCCTAAAAACGCGCCTTTAAACATAGTGGGCCGGTTATGCTTTTTCGAAGGGACACAAACACGGGGACACAGCGAATGTCTCAAAATGGGAAGAGGGACCTTAAGATCTTTAAGCCTATGCACCAGTAATTCGTGAGATGTTTTGTCAGATGCTTTCTTATAGTCATTCCACGCCATATAAGGTTGCGTTTGCATTGAATCGAGTCTTGTGTTATGCAACTATCAAGAGTTTTTTTTGCAAACATTGATATTCCTTTTTCCTCCTCGCTGCTTAATTATATCAGAGAGTATAGAATCTATTATTATTGCACTCAATGTTTTAGAATATAAAATTCTTGAGCAAGTGTCAAGGCAAGTGATCAGTCTTTAGGTTTTGAACTATTTTAAATCTCCCTGTTATTGGTATTAATACAGTTTGGTCTTCTACAAACCACTTAGGAATTGAAGTGTTCCATTGAGCCAAGCATCAAAGATTCTGGGTAAATGCGGCTGTGTACTGGGAAATTTTACCAGTAGTTAATAATACCATCCTGACCGACAGCGGAATAGTATCATGCACCATCTAGGGCACTTTTCATTCTTCCTTGCACAATAGACTCTAAAGCTAATCAGTACAGGATGGAGTGTCCCATGTGTGATTTTTTACCGATCTATAAATTTTAACCAACTCCGCTCGGGTAGTTACGGATTACACATTGTAATTTGTGTGTTGCCAGAAAAAAAACTTAAATGTATTAAAATGTCTGAAATATTGCGATAATATCTAGTTTTTAGCACCGGCTGTCTCTTTAAACATTTTTAGATAAAGAAAGAACAAGGACTAGATGTTCCCGTCACTCCAGAAACAAGAGTTGAAACAGGAGAATGGAAGGAACGTTATTATAAACCATGGAGACTTCAGTTGACTAAAGTCTCATATAAGTGTTTAAATGATGACGACACATCACTTTCAAATGACGAAGATTAAAGGTAATTACTAAAGTTGTTAATACTGGCCAATACACCTATTTTAATCAGTTGTATGATAAACTTTTGAACTTTATTTTGAAAAAAATCAAATTTTATACAAAAATTATTTTAGACAAAGTATTTTTTGAAAAAGAAATAAGCACTAGAACGTTTTTATAAATGTGCTCTACATAAGATTGCACCTTACAGGAATGGCATTGAATACATAAGAGATAGTGTAAATTACATGAGCCTGGCGTTTAATTAGTTAAATACTATCGAAAAGTTTGCTAACTGTTCCATTGGATTTATGGGGGGGGGTTAAAGCTAAAAACTTTTTTTTTCATTTTTTTTATTTAATATTTTGATTGTATAACATCTTAAGTATATTATTAAATTTTGAGGTCAATCGGAGCAAAATTAACAGAATTATGATAGTTTTAATGACCGTTGCTTTAACTCAGTTGCGTGAGCGTACAAAACTTTAAATCGATTTTCCCAAACATGTAATTCTTAAAGTCGGTGACCACCATTCCGAAAAAACTACTGAACCGATCGTTCTAAAAATTTGTACACATATTCTACATACAAATAAACATCAAGTGGCGTCAAGATATTGAGAATTTTTCAATTAGTATTAATCTTACAATAACAAATAGGTCGATTTTATTGTCAAAAAATCGACATTTCAACTTCAAAAATTTAAAAATTGATAAAATACAAAAAACTTGGCGTCAATTGAGAGAGAAACTAATTAACTAATTAAAACAATTTGTTTTTTTGATTTTAAATAATCCTGTGCTGAGGAATCCGTTATTTTTTTTTATTTTTGCACCCATTTTTTTGTTCTTTAAATGTTTTATTATAAATATACTAATTTTTAAAATAAATCTATAATAACTATGGTATAAAAAAATTTAAAGGCCTTTTTTGACTGAACAAACTTTACCCCCCCCCTCCTTTCTTAATTGAGGTTTTGATCAACAAGTCTAATTTTAGCATTTATTTAAAGCATATTTTAATAGAATAATAGGACTTACATTTTAGATGCAAAATTTGGATTCGATATTTTCATCTTTCACAACTATGATTAACTTATATTCTTTTTTTAAAACAGACCTGCACTTTTGCTAAATGTTTAACTTCGAAATACAGTTTACATCTATTTCTTTCTATGCTCGATTAGATAACCAGCAAGGTAATGTCGATGCCTGTTAATCAGCATCTCTAATTATTGCACCAAAACTTTGTTCCAGTTTTATGTCCCAAAGATTCGAGCAGTCTCGCAATTGCAATAAAAAAAAAATAATTTTCATCCCCTGCTTCCAAGCGACCGAGACTTGAATAAAAAATTGCTTGACTTTGTTGGTTTTGAACAAGACCTAAGACTTCCTAACCAAAACTCAATTTAGCTTCAAAACTTCAACCAACCATCTCTTCTCAGCTTACGAACTGGTTTCATCCTTTGCGTAAATTTCCGTTGATCGAAGTAATCGTTCTTGGTGATTTTAATTCTTATAATTAGGACTTGTTGGACTCAGGGGACATCAACTGCATCGAATCTCCGCACCACCTAGCCAAATCCTTCATAGAATTTTTTACCAACCTGAATCACACAACGCTCGAGTAGTCTTCACCAGTTTCGCTCGTTCAAATCACGGTTCGTCGTACTGCCAGTTTTCATACTCTGCATACTGAATGCATGCCGCCACACACCGTCTGGGCCCAGAACTCGGCTTGCTGGGATGGTAGAGATTTTTTTACCACCTTACCGGAATTTTACCTGTTTTTTCTTCTCACGATATCCCTTTTCTACAAATTAAGATTTTAAATACCATTTTTCATACAAAATTAAAAACAGCCGCAATATTTAACATTTTATCCAAAAACCTTGTAGATTTTTTTAAAAACAAAAATATACAAACTTACCTTAAAGTTGGCAAGTTTTTAATAAATACTGAAAACAAATAGATTTCCGAAAAATAATAAAATTAATATTGTTTTTATAATAAAATGTTTGTTAACAATTAAAAATTTAGTTATTTTTGTCTTTACAGTTCTAAATTATTTTTGATACTTTTTTTTTGGTGGTCTCCTGATGTAGTTGAAAAATATAAAAATAAAAAATATGTTTTTAAGAAAAATCGTTTCTTAAAAATATATTTTTCTACTTCCATGTTTAGTTACAAAGTTAGTTACTTCTGGTTAAATCTGGTTAGTTGCATTTAGTTTAACTTTCGTTATAATAGTATTTTTTATTTAAATATATATATATATATATATATATATATATATATATATATATATATATATATATATATATATATATATATATAAATATTATAATTATATATATAATTATATATTAATATTTAAAATAAATATATATATAAATATTATAATATATAAATATTTATATATATATTAAATATATTATAATAATTATTTTTATATTTTAAAGTTGTATATATAATAATATTTTGATATGATATAATATATAATATATAAAATAATTAAATTATATATTAGTATATAAAAATTTATTATTGGTTATATATTAATATATATATAAATATATATTTAAAATATATAATAATTAAAGATCTTGTAAAATATACATAATATATGTTAAATAAAATTTCGTATAGTTAAATAGTTTTTAAGATATAAAATTTAAAATTTAAAGTATTCGTTAATATCTCAAAAACCATTAAAGATTAAAATTATATGTAACAAAATATGAAACTTTCAAAGTTGTCTATATAAATTTTAATAATTATTTTTAAGGATAAATAATAGGAGAAATATATACGAAAAATTTCAAAATTTTTCAATATACCTTTAAATTAGTCATAAAAATTTGATTTTTTAATTATAACTTAAAAAGTATGAAATTTATTAAAAAATTATAAAATTAAAGTCTTGAAAATAAAAATAATATTGTAAAAATTTCGAAGTTAAAAGTTTTTGAG
This sequence comes from Listronotus oregonensis, assembly GCA_019359885.1. Classification (NCBI taxonomy): domain Eukaryota; kingdom Metazoa; phylum Arthropoda; class Insecta; order Coleoptera; family Curculionidae; genus Listronotus; species Listronotus oregonensis. Next base: position 170,704 of record JAHBCN010001112.1, read on the forward strand.
ATATAATTTAATTAAAAAATATCGTTAATATCTCAAAACTAAGAGATTAAAAAATTATAAACAAAAATGACTTTTCAATTCCCATAAAATTTTATAATTTTTTTAATAGATAAATAATAAAAAAAGGGATATAAACAAAATGTTTTTTTACCAAAAATTTTAAGAAAGAATACGTTTGTCTTAAAAAACTAATTATGTAAAATTTGTTTTTATTTTAATATTTTTTTATTGATTTAAATCCAAAACCTAAGGTACAAAAAAATCGAAAATATTTTTTCCCTAAATTTTAAAATTTTAGAGTAAAATGAATTAAAAATGGTTTGATTTGTCAAAAAGTTTCTTTAAACGAAAAGGTTATATAACTTAAATTAAAGGTCTTGGAAATATAAAATTTCTTGTGCCTTGTATAGTTTTTTGATATTGATGTTTTAATTTAAAAAAAAACGTTAATATCTCAAAAACTATAAGAGATACAACAAATTTTGTCGGAAAATAATAGAGCTTTTTAAATTTCCTATATAAAAAGTTTAATAAATATTTTTGATAAGTTAAATAATAAAGATAATTTAAACGAAAATGTGATCTAGACCAAAAATTTCAGTCAAAAATAGGATTTTTTTATTCATGTGATTTTTTTTGGGTTTTTTAGTATAAATCATTTATTTTAATTATTTAAACCCCAAATTACTTAAAATTTGCAGAAAATATCAAAAAATAAAAAATATATTAAATTTTAAAAGTTTTTCCAGGGGTATACCTTTAAAAAAATTCCAAAAATTCTATTTTTTTTAATATAACTCAAGAGTATTGCATTTACATAAAAATGTTATATAACTTAAATTAAAGATCGTATAAAAAAAAGATTTATGTTTTATAAAATTTCCTGTAGTTTTTATAGTTTTTAAGATTTTGAAGTTTTAAATTAGAAAAAATTTTTAGTATCCTAAAAACTATGAGATGCCCAAAAAAACTTATAACAAAAAATAAGGTCTTAAAATTGTTCATAAGAAAAAGTTATGTAAACATTTTTAATAAAATAAATATTTTAAAAAATTTAAATAAAAATCTAATTTTAACTAAAAATTTAATTCCATAAAAATTAAATAAATATTGATTATTAAATACGATTACTTTCATTTATATTCTGTGGTTCTAAGAACCGATTTTTTCCTCTTTTAAGATATAATAAATTACCGGTCTGGTGTACAAACATAGCAAACCTTATGGTTTATTTCTATTGAAATATAATTTTAATCTTGCGAAAAATTAATTTGAATGACACGTCAAAGTTTATGTTATGTTATAACTTTCTTAAAAATACCATAATGATAAGTATAATGCATTTTTGCATTTAAGAAATAAATCTAATAATTTTCTTTTTTAAAATTAATATCAATTTATTTTATTTTAAAGGATATACTAAAAGATAAATGCCAAATATTTTACATTTTTAAAATTTTTGAAAAATGCAGTTTAACTGAAAAAAAATATATGAGGTGTCCTATTAAAAAATCTATGTTGACATAATATTTCAAAAACTTTTTATGGAAAAAAACGACTACACCACTGTATTCTACAAAAAACTCTATCGGACACCACTGTAGTCCACGAAAAACTCAGCGGATGCTTCAAAGACATAAAGCATCCGCAATTTTTTTTGCTCAAAGTGTTTCAAAAATGATGAACTTTTGAATGTATAATCAAAAAATAACGAATTCCGTGGGTGGTTTTCATTACAAGCACCATCTTTTAAACTAATCAGAATACAAAGAGGTACCTAAAAACGCTAACTTTCAAAATTACCCTTCTGAATAGAGAGTGTTACAAAAAAGTGGCATGGTATTGTGAAAACCGCCTCCTTCTATCTTTACTAATAAACAAGATACAAAGGATAGTTAGTAGTTGGTTTAACATTTACCTACGTTTTTCTTGCAGATGTGAATCGGCTTACAGATCCGTCCATGAGGTCCATTATTGGTAGTTTAAACTGAGTTACCATTATAATTAGTAATATAATTTTGTTCGTTTAGTAATAGGTATTTTATAATTTATATTTAAATTGTTATTTCTATATTGTACTGATCTAACCACAAATAACAATCTCAGTACTTCGTTTAACGATTATTTACGTTTTTCTTGCAGACGTGAATCAGCACACGGATCCGTTTATAAGGTCCATCATTGTTAGTGTAGACTGAGTATTACTTTATAATACATACCTTTAGTTATATAATTTTGTACGCTTAGTAGTAGGTATTTTTTAACATAACTTGTATTGTTTTTTTTTTCATATTTTACTAAACTAAACATAAATAATAATTTCAGTACTTGGTTTGACGATTATTTACGTTTTTCTTGCAGGCGTGAATCAGCACACGGATTCGTTCATAAGGTTCATCATTGTTAGTGTAGACTAAGTATTACCATATAAAACCTACCTTTGGTAGTATAATTTTGTACGCTTAGTAACAGGTATTTTATAATATATACTTGAATTGTTATTTTTATATTGTACTGATCTAACCACAAATAACAATCTCAGTATTTAGTTTAACGATTATTTACGTTTTTCTTGCAGACGTGAATTAGCACACGGACTGGTTCATAAGGTCCATGATAATTTTGTGCCCTTAGTATAATAGGTATTTTAGAACATATCTTTGTTAATTATTAGTGTTAGTTTGTTTATTTACTTTTTTCGTGCAGATGTGAATCAGCACATAATATTAATATTGTAAACTTAGTTTTGTCATATCTTTAACTACTTTGTATTGCCATGCACAAATGGCTTCCTGTTTTAATATTTTGTGCAATAATTAATAAAAAAATTATGAGTTATGTTAGTGTCATTATTTTTCAGTTGCTTTTTTAAAATGTATTTTACAAAGTTTTATTAGTTAGTCCAATCTATGGTATAATGGCATCTTGTTGGCACCCACAGCCAGAGCATAGGCCCAGTTTTGTCACAATTCTGGAAAGATTGGGTTACTGTGCTCAAGATCGGAATGTAATAAATGCTTCATTGCCGATGTTTTACGTAGCTCTCTCAAGTGAAAGAGATACAACGGTTATAAGGCCTAGTGATTCCAATAACAACTGCTTACAGGTAAGTTGCAAATATACGTTTAATTTTCACTATAAGTACCAACCATTTATTACTCCGGTTAATCTAGACATTTAAAGGTACATAAATTTACATCAAGCTGAAAGTGAGTAAAATTGTTCAAAACGTAATTAAAAATAACATTTCAAAATTCTCCATCGTTCAGGTACGTGGAAAAAAATTGACTCGAGGTCAAATGTCGAAAAATAGGGTTTTTGCGATTTTCTTCAAAACGGTGAGTTTAATCGTAAAATTACTTTTAACAAAAATTGTAGATCATAAAATTGTCTATAAAAAAGGTATCAATAATTTTTTTCTTAAAGCCACCGTTTTTGAGATATAACAATTCAAAAAGTTGTAAGCGTCATTGTATGCATAAGTACGTCACGTATCTCTGTAGCTGTAATATAAGTAAACATATTATTCTATCGGTGATTGTAACTTACAACTTAACTGTTATAAGGCGATATTTTAAAAAGTTTAAAGGTATTTTAATAGCATTGTTGAGAGAATAAGCGGATACATATTTTAACTAGGCCCTACCGCGTCGAATCACTACTACGCAATAAAAATCAGTGAAACTTCTAAAGATCTAACATCCACGGTTTCTATAATACTTAGGTTTCCAAAAAGCTCCCCAGATTTTGACGCCTTAAATCTAGCAACAACATGGAAAACCTTTCTACCAAAAACAAAACCTGAAACGCCACCACAATTAACCAGTGATTATGCGACACGGGTGGATGCACCCACCTCGAAACACAACATGCACAGGTACCTTCCATGCGATACAAGGTCAAGAAACCGTAAAAGAGGGACTACTACAGAGGATAATCTAACTCAATCGTCTGACCCCTTATATAGCATTAAAAATGCCAAGTGCAACTTGGGCAAAACGTTTGTAAAATTCGCTTTCGCAAGGAGTACAAATGACAAACGGATATACCCCGAATTGAAAACACTTTATGTACAGATTGCGCTGATGATAAACGTTCGCGAAACATGGCCCCTAAAGAAAAATATTTTATATATATATATATATATATATATATATATATATATATATATATATATATATATATATATATATATATATATATATATATATATATATATATATATATATATATATATATATATATATATATATATATATATATATATATAATATATATATATATATATATAAATAGGGGTTTCCAAAAATGGTTCCCCCAAAATTTTTTTTTTTTTAAGATTTTGGCTTTCGATATTCCCTAAAAATTCTTGAATAGGTTCAATTGTTTTGACGTTTCCGGTTTCCCGGAAATATTAAAATTTAAAGGCCCCTTATTTTTTTCCTATTCGATAAAAATACCCTAAATACAATAAATATGTCTATTTTTAATGTTCCTTTAAAAAATTTTTTTTTTAAATTCAATCAGGCCATGACTTTAAAACAACCAATTTTGAGTGGAGCGTAAAAAATATTTTAATTATCGACGTATTTTATTTTAAAAATTTCAATTTTTCAAAGGGAAACGGTATGGCTCGTTATATTTAAAAAAAGCATTTTTTTGATTAATTTATTCCCCACTTAATACTTAAAGTTAAACAACTCTAAAAAAAAAGGCAAAGTAGTTGTTGCTTATAAAATTATTAAAAATCCGGGCCGTGGCTTTCAATAAAAAACATATGCATTTCGGAATTTAGTCAGGTAGGGGAATTAAAAAAAAAGTTAATGGTAAACAATGATGTTCATAGTTTAAAAATTTTGGGGGAAAAGTTATTGTTTTTTATGAATGGCTTTTTTGTTTTTAATTTTCCTATAATATAATAATCAATAATAAATAAAAAATTTTTATTCTCAAAGCAACAACTACTATGCCTATTTTTTAGCTTTGGTAGGGATTTAACCCAAATATCAAGTGTTAAGGGTATCAAATTATTCCAAAAAAAAATTTTTTCCCCAATATGCCAACAAGCCACCATCGTTCCATTCAAAAAAAAAAAAGTTATGGCTAGAAATAAAATTTTGAAATCTTTTTACCTTTCTGGAAAAGACATAAAATACGTCAGATAATAAAAACTATTTTTTTTCGCCTCCTTGACTCAAAATTGGTTGTTTTCCGGGCATTGTTAATTTTTTAAAAAAATTTAAATTTTTTTTAAAGGAAAATGTCAAAAGTTGTATGGGGTGGCAGGATGTCATTTTTTTTCGAATAGGAAAAAAAACAGGGTGTTTCATTTAAAATTCAAAATTGGGTTTTTTATTTTCCCCCCTTAAAAAAAAAAAAAAGTTATGGGGGCCCCTTTGGAAAAATTAAAAATTTTTATATATATATATATATATATATATATATATATATATATATATATATATATATATATATATATATATATATATATATATATATATATAAAATTTTTTTAAAAAATAAAAAATTTGGGAATTAAAATTTTTTTTTTTAAAAAAAATAATTTTGGGTTTCTTTTTTTTTTTTTTTTTTTTTTTTTCGGGGTTTTTTTGGGAAGGGCCCTTTTTTTCCAATAAAAAGGTTTTTTTTTTTGAAATTTCAAAAATTTTAATTTTAAAAAAACAAAGGAGTGTCTTTTTTTCTATTTGTCCGCAGATATAGGTTATGTTTAAAAGTCAGTTTGCCCATTTTGCCCAAAAAGGGAGATTTTTTTTTTTAATTTTTTTTCAATATTTAACTTTTAAAAACTATTTTGGATATGTACTTTATTAGAACTGTAATGTATAATTTTTTTAAAAAAATTTTAGACTTTATATTCTTTAAACAAAAAAAACAGGCAAACAGATTACGTCACAAATACCGAATTGACATTTAAATTGATTTATATGGGCTTAAATGGGATCGAGCACTCCTTGTTAGGTTTATCACCCTTGGTTGGGGATGGTCACACCGAATGTAGGCCGTAGACACCCTTGAGAGTAAAGCAGTTACCTTATGAACATCTGTAACCTAATACAGCTGAACGTTAGAGGCAACTAGCCTTGGGGACAGTCCCAAGATAAAAGAATTTATATTATTTAAAATAGATGCCAATGAGTTAATGTTAATAGGGGTAAGTTGACTGACACTGTAAATTCTCATGAATGCTACGTATACAGGGTGTTTCTTTACTATTGCGAAAAATTTTACAGACGTATGTCCCAAACTTCTTAACTTTTGAACTACTGGGCGGAAAAAGTTAAAAAAAAAATAATTATTTTATTTTATTAATGTCGATAAAAATAGTCGGATGAAATTTGGAACAGATGTATATATTTTTCAAGGTTTTCTTTTAAGGAGCCTTTAGACAGGCTATTTTTTAGAGCAATATGTATAGCCGGTATGTTGTGGGCAACATTGCAGCCATCTAAAGAGATATCGCCGTATGGCCAAGCAATATCGCCGGAATATTGCCGGGATTTAAACACTATTGGGAAAAGATGTTTGGGGGGAATTCGAAATTTATAATTTTTTTTTTTTTGCTGGATATCTTTTAAAATTTCTTTTTTTTAAAAAAATTAAAAATAATTTGGCAAATAGGACAATAAATTTTTTTAAGGCCCTTTTGGGCCCCTTTTTAAAAGAAAAAATTTCCCTTTTGGGGGTTAAAAGATTTTTTTTTTTTGACCCGGGGTTTCCCAAAAAAATTTTTTAAAAAGGGGTTTTTAAACTTTCTTTTAAAATTTTGGGCCCCCAACCCCCCTTTTTTAAAAGGGGAAATTTTTTGGGCCTTTTTTTAAAATTTTGGAAAAAAGCTTATTACCTCTAAAATAGTAAATTAATTATTTGGGGTTATTAGTTTTCCCTACCATAGAACCCAAATTGTATAGTTACACTATTAACGCCATTATTTTTAAGAAAATAAAACCAATTTTAAAGTTTTAAAAAAAATAATTTAGATTTAAGAAAGGGCTTTTCATTAATAAGTAAAATAATTATTAACAGCTGGTGGGTGGAGCGCCAGCCTCTCAGCCCCGTAAGCCCGGGGGTTGATTGATTATTGGGTTTTTTAAGCTCGTCATAAGAAGGGTAAAAACCACTGTGTAGGGGTTTCGCCTAGTAAACCTCTCACATGTGCATCGGAAGGCACGGGGTTAAAAAAGGTGGGCCCATATTTGTGTCTAGTTGGTACGCAACACAGATATGTGCGGGAGGGCGCCTACACTCTAAAATAGAGTATGGCACAGCAAGAAGAAGAATTATAATAAAGAAAAATAATTCTTGTGGAGGTTTTAGTGACTTTTACCCACGACAAATTTTATTATTTAAGGTTATGGCGCGAGGTATTATATTTATAATTAATTAAATATATTACCCTATCACGTTTTTTTTTACACGACTGATATAGTCTGGATATTCGGTTGTTGGACCACATTCTCCTTCAAAATAAAGGCAACAAATATATGCCTCTATTAACATTATCAATTTCTTGGAATCGACCATCACCTCGTTCACACCACTTCACCCACAAATCGCATTTAGCACATTTGGGACCAATTTTTAAGTGCTTTCGCTTACTTATTTTAACGAGTTTTCGGCGATATTCCAAACAAGGCTTTAAAATACTATTAAAATAATATAAATTCTCCTGAAAGAATTTATTACGCGTATCGTTTTTAGTCCCTTTTCCCCTTATAGATAAGTCTTTCTCAAAGTGGGCGATAACCCCCCCTTGGGGCGCTGGAGGCCTGGGGGGGGGGTAAGGGGGCCCAAAAAAAAATTTGGGGGGGGCTGATGTGATTTTGGGGGGCGATGGGTGATTTGTAACTTCAAAACTTCATATTTTTTAAAAATTTAATGAAATTAAAACCTTCACTACACAACATCCATTTATTAGTTGATATTTTAATCCTATTTTATTGTATAAATATAAAAATTTAAAAAATATTAAATATTTAATATTTTTAATGCGTTCACAACGCTATTTATATGTTAAGATATTTAGTAATAGGTATCAAACAATGAAATAAATTCGTGTCTTCAAGTGTCGCAGGTGGGGGCCCACCCCCGAAACACTTGTTAAAAATTTTATTTATTGTTGCGGTCAAGCACAAGCATTTGGGGAAAGCGGGTTTTTTTTTTGTACCTAATCTAGTAAAATTAAAAAAAAAATAAAATTAACTTAGAATTTTAATTATAATTCACGTTTGGCGCAAACAAATATTGACGGGGTTTTTTTTTGCAATCCTGTATTTTAGTCCGGCAACGTTCGTCGGTCCGTTTTTTCGGTTGCAGGTGCCCAAATACACAGCCCTTGCGACCGTCCGGCGACTGACGTGATAGGGGTGTGTCGTTTGCGAACGATTCGTTCAAAAAGAACGAACTTTTTTTACCCACTTGCTGAATCGCTCTGCGATGAATAACGAACCTATTTTTTTTTTAGCGTACTCGTATTGTCGGTTCGAATCATTTTTGGCTATTACCGGTTTGGCAATTAAAATAACTTTTTTTCTTTGTTTTAACTATTCTTTTGACCAAAGACTTATTTGGAGGTTCATTTGTAGGTTTTATTGATTAAGTTTTTAAAAGTTTTATTTCAAATATGTTTTTTAAAAAATAATTATAAAAATAAAATACATGCAAATATTTTCTTTAAAAAAACTATCCATTTTGTTGAATTCATAACCGACCGAGTCCGACCGGATCATAATAAAGTGAATCGGTTGCGATCGAATCTTTTCAAGTGAATGAATCAAATGAATTGATTCAGTCACCCCTACCCCGATACTCTTAATATTGTTAATTGAATTATAATTGCTCAATGTTGATAATTTTAAATAAAAGATACTCTTAATATTGTATGTTGCAATAATAGTGCTCTCCCTGGTAAGAAAAGTGTCGTTTGAAATAGGTTTAATTAAATTCCAGGCGAGACTAATATGTTATTAAGATTTTTAAGGTGACAAAAAAATGGGGGGCGCTACAAAATAACTGATTTTCAAAGTGGGCGTTAGACAAAATAAGTTTTGGAATCTCTGTTATAGATAATACTATATATTTTAATTTAAATATTTGTATTTTTATTTTATTATGTATGCACAATAATTTGAATTAAACTGTTAAAAAAAATATTATCTCATTTTATTGCTAATTTTTTTATAAACAAACGCATTACTTATACATTTGTAAATAAAGTGCCCGAAAAACATCGCAAAAGTTGGGACATGCACACAAAAAAAAAATAACTATTACAAGACCTATTAGAAACTTTTTGGTATTGTGAATTTTTTTCGTAAATTGTGCCGTTTTCGAATAAGAAAAATAAATACATATATGTAATACAAATGAGTAATATAATGAAAAAACCATTGAGGGTGGCAGATTGCAACCCTTTCCCAGAAGAGCAGATTATAACAAATATTGTTGTAGGAGAGCCTTGAAAATTATAAACATGTCAAATTTATAAAATAAAATAATGTAATTTTTTTCGACCTGTAGTTCAAAAGTTAAGAAGTTTAGGACATGTTATCATTGAGACTTTTTTTTCATTTTTTTATCCAATGAGTCCGCCTGTAAAATTTTTCGCAATATTAAAGAAACACCCTGTATATGTAAATTACCGTTATAACAATAACGACTTAAATAGGTCTGTTATAAGTATAACTGAATTTTTACTTCTGCATGAGAAAACCGTACAAATTACATATGTGTGACTCGAACACTTATAATTAAAAATTATTAAAGGACAATTAATAAATGTATATTTCGTGTTTACAGAAAATTGGCAATGATACTTAATCTGCTTTGGTATATTTTTGAGGCATACACTGAGAGAAAACCTGAAACAGCATGAAGTAGGCAAAACTAAGATAAAGAATACTTTAAAAAGAATTGTTAGAATCCATCCAGATTACAAAAATACATCTGAATTAAATATTTTTCACTTCAGGCTCTGGGTTTATTGTGCTCTTTCTCTGTTCTTAAGGTATGTATTCATTTATCGCGCCTGCCACGGGCGGCGTGATCGTTACCGGTGCCGCGGTATGAGGATATCTTCGAGAATTTACCTACTAAAGGCAGCCTTGCTGCTTTGTGCAGCAAACAAGCGTGCGAGAGAGAAAGAAAACAATGGTATACTATAACCCTTCTCTCTTGGTCGGCGGGAACTTTTAAAAATTGGCGGAGCTGCCGACCGATGTCAGCCAAGGAAGTTTAAAGGTGTATGGAAGCCCAATGCTATGGCCCATTCGATAAAAAAATGTCCAGCCCAGTATGAAAATAACTGTCAGAGTTGGCCCCGCCGATTCTGCGCAATAACAAAATTCCACGAAATAATTTAATGTGTTACCTACTTACACACTCTGTAGTTAGGCAACACATTATACTTTTATGAGAGCCGGAATACAATTTTTGTAGCAAAGCGCGCGCGACGCGTATGATACTATATCCGCGCTGTTCCATCAACCGTCGTTGTGGTTTGTGCCCTTTGCGCCGTATTAGTTTCGATTGTTTTGCTTTGTGTGATTATATTTTGTGGTTGCAGACCTTTTTTGGATTGATAAAAACCGTCTTATTTTAGTGATTAGTGTTTATTAAATTGTGACTATAATTTTGTGTTTATTGTTTGTTACTTATAATATCGTAACAAAATGACTAGAGGTTGTATGGTTTTGCCTTGCAAATCCAAGGGTAACATACCCGGCATTTTTTACTTTAGGTAAGTATTTCTTAAATTTAAATTAGGTGCTTCTTATGAGACGTAACGATAGGTAACCGAATAAATAATAATATATCAATTATGAATAATAGAAAATAAAAATTTCATAGGAAATATCAGTGAGAAAAGTAAGGCAATCTTACCTATCTTTTAGATGATTTCCACAATGTTTGTGTATTTCTGTGGATTATTAAAAAGAAAAAAGGTTTACATTTAGTTACTGTTATTTCATTTAATAATTTAGTACATTCTTTTAAAGAATCAAAATTATTAATTTCTGGGAAGACCAGGCAAATTTTAATATATACAGGTCCCTCTAATTAAATGAAAGAAATACAATTTTATGTTAAAGTTCCTTTTTGCTTTTTCTGTGTTTGTTTAAAAAGAAATTAGATTTTTGATTTCTTAAACTTACATTATCAACTTTTTAAGCTTGACTATACTGTAGACACATAATATTTAACGGATACTGTTACAATGGATACTCAGGTACCAAAGGTTACTAAACATTTTTAACCACTGTTATTCTGTCTCATGAATGTTTGTTATTAGTGAAAAGTATATGCCCAAAAAGCGGTTATAAAAATTTTCACTTTTTAATGTACAACCAGAATCTTAGGATTAGATTAAACTCATTTACACTATCTTGCCCTTCTTTTATCACAAAATTGGTGATAAGTACATGAAACTATCATACAATGTTTGAAATTTATTTTAAAAAATCGTGTTTTTATTTATTTACAAGGATTTTTGGTAAAAATACAAAACTCCCAAAAATATCGACCGTTTAAATAGAAGGCTGTAAAGTGGCGCCATCTATTCTTTCAATATTATACCAGATGATATAAAATCCAATATTACACAATAATTTTAAATATTCTATGGTAGTATCGTTTAATAACCAACAATTTTGAACAAAAAATAATGGAAACAGTGAATGCTTGAATTTGACATTTGATGATGGCAACTTTATAGCTAGTAACAAAGAATTATGGAAGTCCGGCCCTGACCTACTACTATTTATTGCGCAAACTCCGCGGGGCCAATCCCCCTATTCCCGCTGCCCTGCACGCCTGGACAATTTTGTTCTACAGTATTGGGCTTCCATACACCTTTAAACTTCCTTGATGTCAGCACGTGGAGTGAGAGGCAAGGTTGCCTCTAGAAAGAATATTCTCAAAGGTGCGCGCGACAAGGTGAACACTGCCGTGGCCGAACCAGGTTTAGGACGCCTCGGACGGCAGCCGCGCTAAATGGATACGCAATACGCACGTTTAGAAAAGGCCGCTTCTTTTCCAGCTGGTCCCTTAGCTTTTTTTCAAGATTTTTATGCAAGAAAGGATCTCCATTCTATCATACAAAGTATTCCCTTTTGTGTCTCTAAATAAAGCTTAAGTGTTAGCCACAAATTCAGCATCTATAAGCTATGAATTGTAAAAACAATCTGGGGTATCTCTCTAGTATAGAAAAAGGCCGCAACAAAATAGCGTAAGAAAGTGGCAAGAAAACAAAAGAAATATTGACGATGACGATAGTAACAAATAAATACAAAGTCTAAATTCGTAGTTCATATGCTTGCGAAATGCGATTTGCGAAACTTGTTCTGATTGGTCGATTTCAAATGTGTCAGTTGTAGGAGCTCTCTATTCTTAAGTTTTTGCGATTCGCAATATTTAAAATCTAGGGAAAAATTGACGGATTCTTATTGGTCGACTTAAAATATGTCAGTTGTCCAAAGGTTAAATGTCACTTTTTGCGTTCGTAATATTTGAAATGTGGAACCGGGAAAATTGACTTTAATTTAAGATTTTGCGAATTCCGCAAAAAATTGAAGACCACGAGCATGCGTATTCTATAGATAGTACTCGTTTGATTTTGGCGTTGCTCAAAGATTAAGTTTTACAGGTTCAATTCTTGGGTCCATGTAATATTTATATTATAAATATATATATATATATATATATATATATATATATATATATATATATATATATATATATATATATATATATATATATATATATATATATATATATATATATATATAAGGCTTGCAAAACACCGCTTCTTATGAGCGTGTCTAAAAGGTGCTGTAAAATGCAAATTCTGTATGTTTTTATGCTTGGGCGGCATTACGGAACGAGGAATAAAGCGGGATCGTTGTGTGCTTTTAAAGTTTTAAAATAAAGAAAACTAGGGTGTTTTTTTTCGATAAAAATCATAATCTTATAGGATTAAAGCGATCCTTTATTTCATGACAACCTGTCATTCTCTCATATGTTTTAATAGCACATATGCAGTTGTAATTTCAAGTAAAAATAAAATAAAAATTTAAAGTTTCAGCTATTCCTACTGATTCAGCCTCACCGTTAAGACAGTGCCAAAAAGCGTGCAAGGGGAAAGATGAATCAAAATATAATCTTTCTCTCTCGCTCCAACGTGCTAATTGGTCGAGAAGGACTGGCTGACGAATTAGCACGACGAGTGGGATATATACCCTTCTCACCGACCAATGAGCACGTAGAAGCGAGAGGGAAAGGTTATACTGTAATTCTTCTGTCGCTCTCGTTTGCTGCCTAGTAGCAAGGCTTCCTCTATAAGTATATGCTCAAAGGTTAAAATAAGTTGTGAACTTTAATGTAATTTCTTATTTTTATTTTTTGTTATTTGCTGTATAAAGACTTTATGAGAATAAAGTATATTCTATTTTTTGTTGTTGTTTGTTTTAATAAATCCACCTTATAAGATGCAATTATGAAGGTCAGTAAATGCAATAGCCCTTCTTCACCAGTAAAAATTTTCACCTTGATCCTTATTATTCACTGACGACCAAAGCATTATAAATGTTTATTAAAACAATACACAGAGAAAATTCTAGCATAAGATACAATATTGTTAAAAAAAATTAATTATAAATTACACAAAAAAGTTTTAAAGAAGGGAAATTAATTAAAACGTTAATACAGAGCGTCAATACTTCCATCTTGCATCTTGCCAACAGTTCCAGCACTAAATCCCTAAAAAATTCGCAGTCGCAGCGCTATGAAATACCAAAAAAACCAGCGGAAAAATTTTGCGAATTCGTAATTCGTAAATCGCATTTCGCAAGCTTATGAACTACGCTTTAAATGTACAGCTAAATCTTTTAAAATTAATACCTAACGTGTTTATAAAAGTAAATACATTGCTTTTTTAAGAAACAATTGGAATTTTTTTTCCTAAAAATTAATTTTTTAAGGAATGTTCTAAAAATTGCCCAAAACTTAGACAGTGGCCTTTATGGACTGATTGATGTACGGTATTCTTTCCCCTGGAGCAGATATGCAGTCCTTAACCATTCTAGAGCTGATTTCCATCATTTCTTATTTTGATATAAAAAAGTATTTAATAAATAATTACTGCTTACCTTATCTTAAAAAATCTAAAGGGTTGGCTATTTTCGCAACTAACTACAACTAAGATTTTTGAGTCATCAATTTTCTTTTGGTGTGACGATATATAAACAGTGCTTTTTTTGGGTTTTAATGGGTTTATTAGTAAAAAAATTTCTAGCCTACGACGTTTAGACAACAACTCGGCTGAACTTTAAAATTAATATAGTAAACTAATTTTCTATCTTAATCTTTGTCAACCATATCTTCAGCTTCTATTTTAAAAGACTGGGGTTAATTTTGGCCTGGGGGGCTTAGTCTAATTGTACTGCTCTGTTAGAAAATATAAACTTAAAATAAACCAGTAAAATCAAAAATAGTACAAAACATATTTATTAAATAAATTTTGGTAGTGTAAATGCCACCTTAAAATAGATATATCTGAAAAATAACACAGCGTTTCGATTTTTTTTTTGTGTAACCGACAAAAATTGGCTAATAGTGATGTGGCACGCAGATTTTAAGGAAATAGAACATAATTGTCCCGGAAAAATTACATGTATTACGCGATAAATGCAGAACTTCCTCTGAACATATTCAATATTTTTAATTTGCCTTTGTTATATGAACTTTGAAACTTTTAAGATAATGTCGCTGAGGATATTCTCATAAAAACTATTTATTTTATTAGGTCCGTTGTAACAGACAAATGTTACTTTGGTTATCTTCTTAAGAAATGTATATTGTTTAAAATTTGTTAGTGTGGCTGATCGGTAAGTACTGTGAAAATTATTATTTTTTTAGTTTGTATTGTATTTCTAATTTATTGGGCATTACACACCAGGGTGTATCGTGTAGTAATATTTTTTATTTATTAATTTAGAAAAATATGTACTCTACCGTCTTCAAATTCAAACTAAAACTGTCCACTCGTAGTTTGTACCAAACCTAGTGATTTATTAAATAAAAGCAGTTCCAACCGTGCAGCAAGAACAAATACTCCATTTTTCTTACTCAGACGATGCAACGGATTCTGCGGCAAATTTTACAAAAAAATGAATGCTCTCAGGCATGCTTCAACACGCGTTTTTTTTTTTAATTAAGAGTGACTAGTGAAAAATATTTATTTTTCTGAAATTCTCGTATGTGTTAATATGCTAAGTCTAAGAATAGGATCTAATCATTTAAATCTACTAATGAGCGGTTATAGAGAACAAAAAAACTATTATTTTTTTAAATAGTTTTATTATCTTTTCTCCGTGGCTTCCTCTCAAAGGGTGAGTTTTGTGGCCGAAAAAAGTTGTGCCGCAAGAGACCTCTGAAAAACACGCTGTGGAAACAATATAAAAAATCGGTCATGTGCTTCTGTACAGTCGATTTGCAATGAAATAATCTTTTTAAATTTGCGTCGAACGCTGCGATGTCTTAATTCACTAGTTATACGGTTTCAAGGTTGGTAGATTTTTTAAATTGCTTTGCCTTGTTTCAGATGTGCACTCATTCACTGATTGCTTGGCACCGAATATCAGGTCGTTTTTCTTATTTAGAGAGTAATATATAAATTCTGATTCTACGATCAATTTGACATAAGAACTGAACACCTGAAAGCAGCGCCGGCCTTGGAATAGAGCGAGAGGAGCGGTCGCTTTAGACGCCAGGTGGTAACGAGCGCCAAAAAGCCAAAGGCGAAAAACAATTTCCAGCTAAAAATATAATTTTAGTGGAGCGATTTACAGTTACCTAATTAAATTTAAATTCAATAAGTATCGATGTTTATGATAACAGCTGATTTTGGGAAATTTGGTAGTTAATATTTATTTAACATAAAACAAATAAAATTTAGGTAAAAGCGTAGACCAAAGGGCGCTGAAAGACAATCTCGTTCTACCCTGATCAAGGGCTAAAGCCGGCGCTGCGTTAAGTATCCCTCAATACACGTACTCTTTTTTGCAGTCACAAGTGACTATCAAATATGGTTATCGTATTTTTGGTGAATTTAAATTTTTCAAAATTAAAAATAGCCTAAAGAAATTTGAATTTAGATACCTGAAACGCTTCTTTACATGTTATTAATGCATATAACGCTATTATTATAAGGATTTTTTATACAGATAATGCCATGCAATAAATATTTATATACCCAGAAAGTTAATGCTCCCAACAAAACATAAAATTGATAACTTGTTTAAATATGTATTTTTAAATATTTTGAATGTTATTTATTGTACTTATAACAATAATAAAAGATTTTTTGAACTTGTCGCATGTTCGTGAGACTAGTGGTTCCAATGTACAATAGAAAATACAATGCGTTTCTATATTCAATAAGGAAACAGAGGTATAACCTTTCTCTCTCGCTCAGCATGTTGATATTGGTCGACGGAAACTTTTCAATATTGGCGGCGCTGCCGACCAATACCAGACGCGGAGCGAGAGGGAAAGGTTATACCCCTGTTTTCTTTCTCTCTTGCATGCTTGGTTTGCCAGGCCAAGCGGAAAGGCTTCCTCTTTTTCGATATTCT